>FXXK01000092.1:549484-565029 GCA_900184695.1 Betula pendula | reverse complement strand
AAATCAATTAAAAAAGGAAAAGCATGAAAAATAGTCAAAAGGTAAAGCAAGTTTCAATAAAGGAAGCATATCAACAAGAAAAAAAAGATTGGGGACATCAGAAACGCATATATCAATTCCTCCTTGAAGCTCTGCTGAGTTCAAACAAGGAAATATACTGCCTAGCTAGTCCAGCTGCTCATGAAACAATACATAAGCCAGTCCCCGAAACTTTATAATTCGAACCATTTGTAGAGATTATGTCTGGATCCTAAATTTTAGACATGATCCACAAACCAATCACTCTTTTTTATCCTTTCAAGCATGACTTTGCCAACATAAGACTATGTAACACTGCTCTGAATGTTCAGCAGATTAGGAACTTCACACACAGTATCCTCAGATAAAGGACTACGACTCCATTCATACTTATGGATCATAACTGTTAAAATAATTAGAAAATATTTGTCTGAATTGAATACTATATTTCTGTGTGAATATAACTGTGTATAGAAAGGTCTATTTATAGTTAAATAGGGCCAATTAAATTAGGAAATACAATCAAAGAATTAATAGACAATATTATAGAATCAAATCAAACCTATACAAGGAAATACAATAATCTTGATAAATACAAATTACAAGGAAAATACGGTGAGTATCAGAAATACGGTGAATATCAGAATATATTCTGAATATATTCTAACATCCCCCCTCAAATTCAAGGTGGTAATGTAGAAGCCAACTTGAGTTTTGAAAACAAGAGCACGAAGCGTCCAGGTGGATGTGCTTTGGTAAACACATCAGCCAACTGATCAGCAGAAATAATAGGACAAAGATGGAGAGTCTCCTGCAAGAGATGATGGCGCACGAAATGACAATCTATCTCAATGTGTTTAGTGCGCTTGTGAAAAAACATTATTATGTGCTATTTGAATCGCACTTCGATTGTCACAGAATATAGGAGAGCTAGAAGTCTGAGAAACACCCATATCATGGAGGAGTCATCGTAGCTAAAGTAGCTCAGAAGTGGTGTTAGCAAGGGCACGGTACTCAGCTTCAGTACTAAAGCGAGCAACAACAGACTGTTTCTTGCTACGCCAAGAGATGAGTGAATCACCAAAGAGAAAACAATAACCTGTTGTGGAACGATGGTTAGTAGGATTATCTGCCCAGTCAACATCGAAATACACATGTAAGTCTAATGATGAGTGAGAAGAGAAGTGCAAACCATGAAACAATGTGCCCTTCACATAGCGAAGGATGCGAAGAACAACCGCGTAGTGAACAAAACGCGGTGCGGTCATGAACTGACTGACAAGGTGAACCGCATAGGCAAGATCTGGTCTCGTAACAGTAAGATAGATTTCTCGTGACAGTAAAATAACTAGAGAATATTTGTTTGAATTGAATACTATATTTCTGTGTGAATATAATTGTGTACAGAATGACCTATTTATAGTTGAATAGAGCCAATTAAACTAGGAAATATAATCAGGAAATTAATAGACAATATTACAGAATCAAATCAAACTTATACAAGGAAATACGGTAATCCTAATAAATACAAATTACAAGAAAAATACGATGAGTATCAGAAATATGGTGAATATCAGAATATATTCTCAATATATTCTAACAATAACTATGTGTCCTGCATCTTGAAGTTTACATAACCATTGCAAATTATGTACAAGAGCACAAGATAAATCTATAATCAGTCAATAATTTTTTAAAAAAAAAAACATCAGGTAAGCTAAAAGGACTTGTGTATATCCATGAAAACAAGAAACCTTAGTTACCTTAAGACTTACTATTTATTGGCAATATCAAGGGGGTTTAGAGCCCCATTGCTTATTCTTTTATTTCATTTTGGTGTTGAGTCCATCATATTTTTAAAGGTGTCCATTGAGATTGCATGATATTCTTATTAGTAATTTAAAGTTTGAAACGAGTAAATGAGAGAGTTTCTACTTTGCATTGTCAGTGATTTTGGTATTTTTAGTCATGGAGCCAAGCGGGCTATATACTATTTATATATTTTAAGGTTAATTTTAATGTGCGGAAGAATTTTGATCAACGAGCTCTCACATTCATTCAAGACATGGTGCATATATAACAAATAGAGAAAAATAATTAAGAAACATTTCTACTTAACCCAGATTTTAGTCCAAACCAATTCTGTTAGAATATATTCTAACATAATTTACAGCCTTCTCTCTCCCTTTCCAAAATGCATAAGCAAAAGAACAAAACGCAACATTAAAAGGAAATGCAAAACGCATAAAACAGAGGCACTAAAGTTGGGTGCTAGCCCATCTTCTAGAAGTCTCCCCCACTGTCGGTTCCTAAGTGCCTAACGCCTTAACCATCTGCCATCTTCCCTGTGTATCTCTTCTAGGCCTTATTTGGTAAAGGATTTAGTTTTTTAAACCCAAAAGAAAATTACTTTAAAACATTTTAATTTTTTATATTTTATCCAGCACTTTTTATTTTTATAATTTTTTTTTTATTTTTTCACTTTCTATATCATATTAAACACTTTTTATTACTATTTAAATAAATAATTCACTAAAATACAAAACTTTTTTACTTATCTATACAAAAATTTACAACATTCTTTCTACTTTATATCACATCAAAACTTAAAAACTCTCAACTTCAACCCATTGCCAAACATACTCTCATAGCCTCATAGCTAACAACCATTCATTAGTCAGCAATCGCTGATCATGTCTAATACAACTTTACAATGATATTTTTTTAAACATTTATTATTTATTGATAATCTCATTAATACTTTCATTCTGTTGTTAACTTGGCACAGAGAGGTTGAAGTTATTACCATTCATACACTTACTATCAAGTGAGAGTTTGTTGCTATTTATGCTTGTTCATAAGATCAGATTCATCTTGATTAATAGTGGTGTTTGCTGGCTTCTCTACTGGATCATCCTCTTCATTAAATAGTTCTGCATAATCTTCTCAAATCCTTGACAACTCTGAAGCCTAAGCAATACGACCGCATGCTAGCGTCTCCTCTGCTGTCATCAAGTCACGGGTAGCAGTAGTCTCGTACTACTGTCTGATGGAGAAGAGACTGAGAAGACAATGGTGAGTAGTTGGTCGTCTGGTACATGCCTTCAATTAGAGAAGACCCGTCTGTGTACTGTTTTTTATTTTAGAAACGATTCCCTCACCCCAGAAACTATTATTATTCCAATTATTAATGGAACAAAAACTGCAAAAACAATTTCAGCAAATAATTTTGCTGCAACCATGTCCTGCAATATTCAGAAAACCCCAAATATCAATAAAAGAGGTAGTGTAATGTTAAAACTTCAAATGGATATGTTATATAACAATCGACACCCAACATAAGCTACTATTATTAACAAATAGATGGCGTGCAAATGGAAATTTCTATAAGGGAAAATGTGATAAAGATATGAAAAAAAAAGAAAAAAAAGAAACTATAACAAACAAATGTTGAAAGAGGACATGACATACAATAATTCAAAATAAATAGCACCCTCACTGTATATTATTTTTTATGGGCAAATATGGCAGACACGCATATAGGATATAACTACCCTACATATGCTCCCAGCCTCAAATTAGATGACAATAATTTTGCGCTTTTCATCAGAAATGTTCTGTAAATTATCTACTTTTTCTTAACAATTATATTTAGATTGTAGTGACCAAGGGAAAAGCAACTCAAACAGACCAAATCAGATTTCTGAGTTCTCTTAGCATAAATTATACTGTTACAATACCATAAAGATTATCATATGTCCATCTCATTGCCATTACCCATATATTAATACGAACCAAAAAGTGAAAAAATATAATCTCATGTGAAACAATAGAACTGAAAATTAATATACCGTTCTCTCAACGGATCAATGTCCCATGTAGAATTTTTGAAGTTGAAGGATCCGATGTAGGAGAACCATATATATCCAGTCTTTGTAAAAATTCTGAACAATTAGTTTTCCAGAAACCAATTCTTGAACCATACAAAAAAAAAAAATGGGTGAGATGTTTCAAATATATTTCTAGCAAAAAAAAAAAAATCTTACATGTATAAAAAAATATGTTCACAAAAAATATACCTTATGTCTAAACTTAGGCAGCCCATCATATAAGTTTAATTTCTCAAACAAAATTTCCTATTATTTAGCCATCATGAACTAACTAGGATCGGTGAAAGAGAAGAAAGAGGTGGGAGGTGAAGCTTGATGCCTTTGAGAACACGAATTGCAAAAGTTATGCACAAATAGAGGCCTTTTCCCTCTTTATATAGAGAGGCAGTGGTGAGGCAATGGCTTTTTCCTCTTTAGATACAGATTTGGTGCCGTAATTTTTATTACAGCACTTATGCCGTAAAAGAAACAAAGACTCAAATTTGATTTCAAAAGTTTAAAGTAAATAAAGTAAATCTAAATTTTTGTTTTTCTTAAAAGTGCTGTAGTAAAAATCACAGTAACTAAGCTCTATCCTCCCTTCTTTTAAGACTCACACACTGCACTTGCATAGTTCTCTGCACACGGCAATGTCCCGCACTACTACTGTAGCTTTCGCACAAAATTATCTCAACCGTTCATCTCTTACAATCATAGCCGTTGATCACTAACAACACTAAGGAGAACACAACTTTGGAGAGCCTTCCATTCAGTATAGCCGTGTAGGAAGGAGCCTTTATTATAGTATATAAAAACAAACAAACAAAAAAAAAGCATCTTATTATTATATGGGGATGCTTGAGCTCGTTGAGCCTATCTCCCCACCATTTTTCTAATTATTCCTTTTTATTCTTTTTATTTTCAATAATGGGCTAAAATATTATTCTTATTATATTTTAGTTACGACAGTCGCAAAATTAATTCCTGCCCATGTCACTGGACATAACATGAGGGTGTGTTTGTTAAATATCTATGAATTGTTTTGTGTTCGAATAGTAATAAGTAGTGATTGATGTAATATAAAAGATGAAAAATATTGTAAATTTTTTTTTGTTTTTTAGTAAGTTTTTTTATTTGAATAATAATAAAAAGTGAATAATATAATATAAAAAGTAAAAAAAGTTGTTAAACAATGATTGATAAAATATTAAAAATAATATTAATTTTGAGGGGAAAAAAATAAAAAGAAAAAGAAGTTAACAAATATAGTCTGAATCCATCTTGCAATATTTAAGACCAATAATTTTTTAATAAGACACACAAATTTAATACAAACTTAATATAAAATTAGTGAAATTAGTATGAAGAGAATAACTTATCGAATTAAGTAAATTAAATCAAAATTAATCTATATAATTTTGAACCGAGAGGAGGCCGCGATCAAATTCAACGCTGCTCCCCAATTCGTCAGCAGAAACAAGCATCTTTTTAATTTGTTTTTTTCTTTCACCTAAAAATTAATTAGAAAGCTCAACGTACATGCCAACGTATGAGCATTAACTCTACCTGCTCACGCCACCTGTCTTTGGCAGACAGCAATAAGGGGAACTGAATGCGAAGCTTCACGCCCCCNGAATTTTAAAAAATATGACCTTTAAAAAATGACAAATTTTAGAAAATATGATAGTTAAGATATGATAAGGTTTCAAAATATAATTGTTAGAGAAAGAATAAAGAAAGAATAAAAAATGAATAAAAAATGAATAGATAATGAATATTTAAATGGAATAGTAAAAGTTGTTAGCTAAAATGCTGAGCCGGATGTAGTTTTTTTTTTAGCTAAAATGGAAAAAGTGATATTTTAGCTAAAATTTAGCCAAACATTTGTTGAGGCCAATGTGAGTGCTCTAACAAACACATCCTAAATTTTGTAACCAGTCACCTTTGCTGACGCAGCTAGCATTTATGACATGTTGTCAACCTTTTTCAAATTTTCAATGAAGTGTCTTATCTTGGGGGGGGGGAAGGGAATCGTTTCTAAAATAAAAAACAGTACATAGACGGATTTTCTCGAATTGAAGGCACGTACTAGACGGCCAATTACAGACCATTGTCGTCTCAGTCTCTTCTCCATCAGACAGTAGTACGAGGCTACGGCTACCCGTGATTTGATGACAGCTGATAGCTGACAGGACCACGCTGGAATTAAAAATAAATATCAAACGGCGATCTTAAGGGGATCCGGATCCCCTCATATTCTTGAGAATATGAGAGTCTCATATTTCAAGATCTCAGCCTTTCATTTAATCTAAAGGATCCTAATAGCTGGCTGCACCATTCCAGATAGTTAACTCTGGTTGGGTTAACCAACCTTAAAAAAAAAAAATTGAAAACACTCGTTAACTTAAATCAGGTCAGAGTTTCAAAAACTTTAATTTTTTTCTCAAAACTCTTCTCTCTCCTCCTCTCCCACGCTGCTGCCCCTCCATCACGTTCGGCCTCCGCCCACCACCAAGAACTGCCTCCGTCCGGCCGAACGCCACCCGCCACCCACGCCAGTGACGCAACCACCGGCGATTCCCACTGAGTTTGAAGAAGGTAAGATTAGATTTTTCTTTTATTTGTGATTTTTCTTTTTTGTTTTTCTTTGGGTAACCGATTATGGGTTTTGTTCTAATTTTGTGATTTCCTTACTCTTTTGACGGAATTTGGATGATTTATTTTCAGATGCAAGGTTTATTTTTGTTGAGTCCTAATTCCCTTGGTCGATGTGTTGAAATTTTTGGGGATTTCACTGTTTTAACCGAGTGGATTTAGAAGAGCTTTAGTTTTTTTTGGTAAGGTCGAATGGGGGAAGGAAGAATTTTGATTTTCTCCTCGCACTAGCCGAATGGTTATAATTTTGTGGAGAAGCTTTGGGTCGTTTTTATTTTGGGCGTTCGATTCCTCAGAACGAATATGAAGTGCTTTTTTTCCCCCTTCTCCCTTGTCTTTGATTTTGCCTTGGTCTTTTCTTTGGATTTGCTCTATAAATCGGATGGAAGAGGATTTTAGGTTCTCTTTTTGTTTGGGTAGCTGAATGTCGAATTAATTTGGGTGGTTTTATAGTTGTAATTTTTGGAGGGTTACCTCACTGTTTTGGTCGATTGGATGGTTGATACTTGATTTTGATGGTGATTTAGCCGTTTGTGTATTTGTTCATGAGTGAACCGAATGAGTATTAGTTGTCTGAAGTAGTTTGTAGTTTTGGAATTGATTCTTTTTGGCATTTTTGCTACTGGTTCATGGCCGTTTAAGAGGAGTTAGTTGGCTGGTTTTGGTGTTGATTTATTGGTGAAGGACAGAATTTTGATGGGTGTTTGGAAAGGGTCGAATGTGAGAGTTGGATTATGATTTTGATGTTGTAAGTCATTAGAATAAGTTGGTAAGTAAAAATAAACAAGCAAACGTGCTGTGATTGGTCTGTCTGCAACTCGAGTATACACGTAGAATTTATTTTTTCTTCTGTTATTAGCAACAAGATGATCATTGAAATGTTAGGATGATAAATTGGACGAAACAAGAGTAGACTTGATTAATGTAGTGGTGAGAAAGAATGACAAAATCAAGATCATTTTAATTAGCATCCACAAGCCAACAAAGCAGCATATAGTAGGCTTGGCTTATCAGAAATAACACACTTACTAGTTGTCATGTATCCCAAGTTATAAAAAGGTCACTGATGGTTTATAGAAACGTCATTTTTATTTTTTCTTATGTTTGCTTTCACCAAAAGGTTGAGCTTTATACACGTGGAGGCCATGAAAGTAGCTAGAAGTAGAAGTCAATGGAAACACAGAATCATAGTTGAATGGAAACACATTAGCACTTGTACTAATATGTTTCTATTTTCTCCTTGCAGTTTGTTACAATATATGGATTTCCCTACCATCCAACTTCTCTAGTACCTTAAGAGCTATTTGATCGTTCCCACCGTAAGAGCTGCAGTAGACGAGCCAAGTGTGCATCAAATGATATGGAATTTGTAATAACAATTGCATTTGAAGATTCGAGCGCAATAACAATTGTACCTTGTAGATTTTGTTGATGTTTTTGTTTGTAGTTGACATAATTTATATTGATGCTTGTAATAGGTGTTGGTGTTGTACCATGTATAAAAATTAACTGATGTTATTTAATGTATAAGAATTGCAATATTTTGAAAGTTAACATGCGAATGTGAAAATGCACAATTGATTGATCAACTACATATATTATTCTAGCCTATTAGAGTCGCTCGCAAAATGACAGCTCTTCTCTAGTTCAATTTGCACCCCTAGATGAACCGTGACAATGGGTGGTCTCACGGTGGTTGGATACCAAATTTCATCTAAATAGGATATCTCAAGAAACATGTTGAGTGCGAAATGCAGTGAAACATGATACGTACAAGAATAATGCTTCAGCTCATTCCCCTAACCTTCTCTTAACCGTCTTCCCCCACGTTCTCGAAAGAAAAAAAAATTGCATTGCAAAGATGGTTAAGACATGGTTAGGCATTCCCCTATGTACAAAACTAAATCCATCATTTTTTTGATAGGTAAAAATGATGTTACGTAACTAAATCCATCATGCCAGCTTCGAACCTGAAAAATAAAAAGCCAGATGGAGATATAAATAGTGGACATTCGTACATTTTGTCACATGAATAGCATTTGAGAAACATATCAAAGAAACCAACTTGAATGAAAATTTAGTACAAAGTGAAAAAAGAAGAAACTCTAAACAAAAACTTATCTAATTTTGCCTTACAAAAGAATATTTAAGTCTTGACACCAAGCTCATCTCAATTACAAAATTTTAACCAACTAAAATAGAAAATCACAATATTTCGACAGCATCAAGACCTCCCACAATTACAAAATTTTCTGAGCCATGAAGACTCGACTACCCTAAGCTTAGCATAAAATCTCTCTCTTCAGGGCATTTACTTCAATGTATGAAGCGCTTAGTTTAGCCATTTCACCATCAAATATCTCGCATTCCAAACATCATGTCGGCCTAGCAATTGTACAGCTTCCTTATCTTTATGCACACTCACCCTGTTTGCTATTTTGGTGAAACTCTATGGGGAATAGCGGTAAAAGGGGAATAAGCAAATCAAATGAATAACTATTCCCAGATCATCTTACACTTAAAAGAAGTGACCCAAAGAAAGTCACTCGACTACGGCAGTCCTTTTCTCCATCAAGGATTCCAAAAACGCTGAACACAATCTGGTAAGGGGGGGAAGATTATGTGATGACCCACTGAATATGGTCTCCCAAGGCCTCTCTGAAGGAGCAGATCGGATCGACAAGGTCTGGCTTCTATTTAAGTTCAACTCCGGCAACTCCCCATAAATAGATGCGTATCCAAATTTCCCTGTTATAAAGATATAAAATGAGCAAAATATGTAAAAGAGAGAGAGAAGGAAAAACAAAAGGGCACAATGTGTAGATATTTATTAGGTACTGGAACGCAAAAATTACACCTTATATTTGCTTAATTTTATACCAAACTCAAACAGAAGTGTTAATTGTAATCAGGCAAAATCAAAGACAAGGGAGAAGGGAAAAAAAAAACAGCACTTCATATTCGTTCTGAGGAATCGAACGCCCAAAATAAAAACGACCCAAAGCTTCTCCACAAAATTATACCATTCGGCTAGTGCGAGGAGAAAATCAAAATTCTTCCTTCCCCCATTCGACCTTACCAAAAAAAACTAAAGCTCTTCTAAATCCACTCGGTTAAAACAGTGAAATCCCCAAAAATTTCAACACATCGACCAAGGGAATTAGGACTCAACAAAAATAAACCTTGCATCTGAAAATAAATCATCCAAATTCCGTCAAAAGAGTAAGGAAATCACAAACAAGAACGAAAACCCATAATCGGTTACCCAAAGAAAAACAAAAAAGAAAAATCACAAATAAAAGAAAAATCTAAATCTTACCTTTTCAAACTCAGTGGGAATCGCCGGTGGTTGCGTCACTGGCGTGGGTGGCGGTGGCGTTCGGCCGGACGGAGGCAGTTCTTTCGGGTGGTGGGCGAGGCCGAACGTGATGGAGGGCAGCAGCGTGGGAGAGGAGGAGGAGAAGAGTTTTGGAGAAAAAATTAAAGTTTTGAAACTCTGACCTGATTTAAGTTAACGAGTGTTTTCAATTTTTTTTTTTTAAGGTTGGTTAACCCAAACCAGAGTTAACTATCTGGAATGGTGCAGCCTATAGGATCCGTTAGATTAAATGAAAGCTGAGATCTTGAAATATGAGACTCTCATATTCTCAAGAATATGAGGGAGGTCCCGATCCCTTAAGTATCGCCGTTTGATTATTATTCTTGTAATTCCAGCGTGGTCCTGTACACGCTATCAGCTCGTACCCTCAAGTCACGGTAGCCCGTAGCCTCTGGTACTACTTGTCTGATGAGAAGAGACTGAGACGGACAATGTGCCTGTAATTGCGCGAGTTTCTAGTACGCGCTGCCTTCAATCGAGAAGACATGCCCGTCTAGTACTGTTTAGTTTACTTTTAAAACGATTCCCTTCCCCCCCCCCAAGATAAACACTTCATTGAAATTTGAAAAAGGTTGACAACATGTCATAAATGCTAGCTGCGTCAGCAAAGGTGACTGGTTACAAAATTTAGATGTTGTTGTTAGAGCACTCACATTGGCCTCAACAATGTTTGTGCCTAAATTCCTTAGCTAAAATATCACCTCTTCTTCCATTTATAGCTAAAAAAAAAACATACATCCGGCTCAAGCATTTTCAGCTAACAACTTTTACTATACATTTAAATATTCATTTCTACTATTCATTTTTTCATTCATTTTTATTCTTTCTTTATCTTTCTCTAACAATATAATTTTGAACCCCTTCATCGTCTTAACTCTAACATATTTTCTAAAATTTGTCATTTTTAAAGGTCATATTTTTAAATTCTCCTTTTTTTTCATAATGGCCATATACTATAAAATATATAATATTAAAAAAAGGAAAAAGAAAAAAAACGTGGAAGCATGCATGCCAATATTTAACAAGACCATACGATACCCTTTCACTGCAGTCACGTTTTCTTTTTAAGTCATAGCATTTTTGTCATTTAGCATTCAAGATTCATTCCCGTATTGATTAATATAGACATAATAGAAAAATAAAGCTCTCAAGCCCTGATGAATCTAGGATATCGGAGAATGCCTATAGAAACAAAGATCTACAGATATCGGTAAGAGAGAATAACAGCTAAGAGGAGGGAGAGTGTGAAAGAAATAGAAGAGAAGACGGAAGAGCAAGCGTTCACACTGTGCTGAACAAAGAAAAGGAAAGACAGACGAAGAAGAGACGCGTGAGAGAGAGACGAGACCCAGATTACTGTATTGATATGATTCGCTGCGCATGTCGAATGTGCCCTGACGCCATACTAGGTGCGGGTCATAACAAGAGATGTGCTCTCGAGGTCACTTTGGTAAGGTAGCTATCAACACAGCAGTAGGGCATTGATAACACCAATGTTGTGACACTGTCATAAATAGCCCTTTAGCAATACATCATCTAGATGCAGCACTATATCTCGACTATTTGTATTAAAATAAATCATTAAAACTATTCATTATAAATATTATTTGTAATATTTTCGTTTTATATAATAATATGATTGTTATTTCATAAATGTTTGTTTTTTAGTTATATTTTCATATTTTTTTTGTATACAATTCCATATTAAGAGAGAAATATAATTGTTAAACTTGCAATTTTTATCCATTTAGGATCTTCACTTTTTTCTTTCTTGTTAGTGCTTGATATTAACATACTTTTGTAGTGAGGAGTACTGCGGTGAAGCATTGGTAAGGGACTCCATTAATAGAGCGTGCAGCTTCTGAGAGAGTAGGTGCTACAACTAACTCTCCATAAGCAGTTTGAGACCAAAAAAAAAAAAAAAAAAAAACAGTATTAAGAATAGAGAAGAACGGTAATGAGAGTGAACAAACTACACTCTATAATAGGTTATTGTTGGTCATGGGTATCCTATAATGTTGAGATATGCTCCAATATATATATTGTTGTTTTTTCGTAGCATAGATGTGTAAATACTTGTTTCCACTATTGGGTTTCTAATAGGGATTACCTAATTCGATATCAATTTTCAAGGCCATTTATTGGCTAGTGCTTTTAAATAGACGTTAGCGGGATGCTTTTGTTTTCAATACGTAATAAAATGAATTATTTGAGGTGTGATATAACTTAATGCAAAAGTATGAGTAAAGGAAAATGAGGTGTATAGTTTTGTTGTAGAATAGCTATCACAATTTATATGATTAATTATATTGATGTATGAATAATACATTGCAATTGATACAAGAAAAGATAAGAGATAGAAGGAGTCGAGTAAAAGATATAGTAAAATAGGCAAAAAAAAATCATATTAAGAAATCCTATATTAAGAGCTTATATTAAGCAGCACTAACTTAAATATATATAGAGATAGAAATTACTATTTCACAAAAGTGAGAAATATTTATTTATTTTATTCTGAAAATATCATTTTAGACTAGATTACTTGCTCTTTTGAGTATACGTTTATATGTATTATGTGTTTATTACTGCTTTTTTTTATATTTAATTCTTTGATATTTTTGTAAACCTTTATAACAAGAATAATTTAGAGTAATATGCAAATTACTTGTATGATTCAGTCATGTATGTTTATGTAGGTAAGTGTATAGATACTTATCTTTGGCAAGCTGCAAGAACTCCTGTCCGATTAACAACATGTCCAGACTATTGAATGTGATACTTGTCCTAGAAAGCTTTTTTACTCTCTCTATCGGATATTTCATTACTTCCAGTCGATTTCTGTAATTTTGTGTCTGAGATGATACTAGAGAGATAAGAATGATCTCTATTGCATCCCCTTGAATCATGAAACTTAGATGTGAACGCGGAGTTGGGTTATAAAGTGAAAGTTATGATAAGCGATAGATAATAGTAGATTTGGTAAAAGAAGAAAATCATATTACTGAAACTGATTAATCTTTCCTGTTATTTATTGTCGAGCTATATGGATAATTGCCTCTCGAAACGTTTATAGAATCATACTAAATAATAGAGAGGAATGTAAATATGTATCTCTGAGACCCTAATCCTTGATTTTAAATTATCTTGGAGAGAGTGGGCGAAAGTATGAGTAGGATCTACACATATGTTTGCTGACGGTGGCAGGCAACTCTTTGTATTTTTCGGGGAAACAAAATTGTATGTCATAAGAGCTGACACGACCAGCTACGATAAAAAACAGAGAACTTGTATGGGGATTGACGAAGAAGTAGCTGTAGATAGGCTACCAACTTTATTGAAACGCCAGTTACGCCACAGCCACAAGTTAACTGCCACACATGACCATCAATTTTACAAGTCCACCGATCCATCAAAGCTGGCACAGCTATGATTTAATTGCAGAGATTCTCTGTGATCAAAACAAAAGCAAGAAACTTACAAGAAAATAAAAGCAAGAGCATACAAGGGACAATTTACTACATTTTTTTTAAAAAAAAAAATTGAATAATGTTATTCATTATTATTTTTTTTTTTAAATTCATCATTGCATAGTCTGGTGAATTTCTATTAATCTGGGTTAATATAGTGGTTGAGGCTTAAGGTTTTTAGAGAAGATTATCTCATATAGTGCAATTTCTATACGGTCAAGTCTTAAGTTTGAAATTTGCTAGATACAAATTTTTTCTTATAGATGGAGGATTTGGTTGGTCGATTTTAAGGCTCTGGCCTTTACGCTCGATAAGTCATTGTAAGCTCGAAAGTTTGTCAGATCGTAAAGGGTGAAGCCAAATATCTCGCATAAAAAAAAAAAAAAAACAGGTTAATTTCCATTCGATAATAGATTTGTAAAGTCAATAAAATAATATGGACATGAGATGAGTAGAAAAGGTAAATTTTCATTTGATAATAGATTTGAAAAGGATGAGTAATGTATATATTTTTCTTTAAAATTATGTGAATTTAAACAGTTTTTGCATCGAAATGATTAAAAAATTATACAAATTAAAAAAATAGCATGTTTTCACAAAAGTGAATCAAAAAATTCATTTTAAAAAGTTTTTGGCTCTTTTTTATGACATAAATCGAGAAAATCTCATGGGACTCGTTTGACAAAGGATTCAAGGGCACGCGATTTGACTTGTCAGTTCCTTTAATTTTCTAAGACTCGTGTGAATTATAAATTTTTATTTACGAACATGTTCAGCCAAGTTCTATATTTGTCATCTAAAAACTTTTTTGAATTTGTGCGGAAATAGAGTTGCTTTTTTGTTTTTTAATGTTTACTCGTAAAAGATAATCATAAATATTTTATTTTCATTAATCAAAGAGGGAGCTTGGTGTCCACCCAAGCATCCAAGCTCTAATCTAACCTTTAATTTTTCAAAAAAAAAAAAAAAAATTTAAAAAGTTTTTACACTTAACGTGGATGAGTGGATAGGAAAGTTGGAAAAATATACTTTCCCTAATCAAAATTTGTAATTTTGATTTTGCACAAATGGGAAGGATCAACAAATTTATAGGGTCTATTTGGTAACGGGCAAAGCTTTATTATTTATAGGTTTTGTTAAACAAAAAAATAATATTCTCACTTTTATATCATATTATATATATTTTATAATTTTTTTTACTTTTTATATCACATCAAACATTTTTATTATTATTCAAATAAAATGTTACTAAAAAATAATTTTTTTTTTACTTTTTAATACAAAAATTTATAACATTCCTTTTCCCTTTATATCACGTCAAAATTCAAAACCTTTCGATCTCAATTTAAACCTTTTTGCCAAACATATTTTATATGCGGTCAATTTTGTAAACATCAGCCCAGCTGAGCTACAGTGCATCAGGCCCTGGGCTGATGTGGGCCCCCCAATAATATTATTTTTTTTTTTATAGGCCTAACATCAGACCCAGGCTGATGCACTGTAGCAATAGCATCAGCCTGGGCTGATGCTAATCGGGACTCCTTTATATGAGGATGTTTCCAAACAAATTAAAACATAAACTTTATTTTCTCAAATTCTTTAGAAACACTCTCCTATATTCATTGCCTGTAATCGCACATCACATCAATGACACACTAGTAGGAACGGAGTTTGGAAATGACTCACCCACATGGCCACAATACATTCATGAGATTTTTATTTTTTTATTTTTTTTTATGTTTAAAAACATTAAAACTTTTATTAAAAGTATTTTCATTTCTTTAAAAATAATAAAAAATCTTTCAAAATAAATTTATGTTTCCACTTCGTTGAACAAAACATGGTATTTTTTAATATATAGATTTTTAATCATTTGATATAAAATTGTTAGATTTACATAATTTACAAATAAAAATAAAATACCATCATTCACTTAATCATCTTACATTAGCTTATTTTATTAACTTAATTTTTATCTCGATAAAAATTTATATTAATTAATAAGACCCATCCTAATGTTAAATTAAAAAATTAAATAAAAAAAAACGATGTGCAATATTATTCGATTTAAAAATCTATGCTTTCAAAAAAAATGTAGAAAATCCTCATTCGACTGGCTTTGCTTTATTTTTTATTTTGACGATTGAATCATGAATG
>FXXK01000092.1:477751-538141 GCA_900184695.1 Betula pendula | reverse complement strand
GCCATTCACTAAACATTTATACAAGATAAAGGTCAAAAGTCAGAACACATTAATTGGCGAGAAGTTTTGCTGAAGTAGGGAGGGAGTTTTAGTGTTCTGCGCCAAACTCTCCCACTTGTTTCACTATTAGTGACGATGTGGAAAAAAAAAAAAAAAAAAAAAAAAAAAAAAAAAAAAACCCTAACAGCGACGACTCCAGTTGTCGCTAAAGTGACTTTTAAATTGAAGATATAGTTAATTAACGATGACATAGTAACGACCAGATATTGTCGTCACTATTAGTGCTTATTACGGACAACATATCAGCAACGACACCTGATATTAAATTGAATATATGGAATTAGCGACGACTAATTATTGTCGTCTCTATTATGTGATTATTAGCGATGATTCATTAGTGGTCGCTATATACCATTTTTTTTTTTTTCCTGTAGTGTGTATTCAAAACAGTTTGGATGTCTCAAATGTTTTTCCATTGCCAAAAATTGCTGATTTCATTTGCTTGGAGTATATTTCTTGTTCCATTTTTTTCTTATTCGATCTCATGAATTCAAAAGTTGAGAGAAATTTGCTTGTTCAAGTACTTTTTACTGGACCGAGTCCTTCATTGATAGACGTTATACCTTATAAGTTTGAAAATGTTTGTTTGTTTTTTTTTGTTTTGTTTTGTTTTGTTTTGTTTTTGTTTGTTTGTTTGGTTTGCCTTTTTGTTTTGTTTTGTTTTGTTTTTTTCTTTTTGTATTAATTCCTTTTAGGATTGATTGGGGTTTTGATTTTGGAATACAATAATTTTGTTGGGAAAATTCAACGAATTCCCAGAAGAACGAAAGAAACAAAAAATGGAAAAACAACAATAATAAGATACAAAAATTTAAGTAGTTCACCCTCAAGGATTATGTCCACTGTGTTGTGGCAAAGTTTCACTATTTTCGAAAAATAATACAAAGAAGGCGTCGCACGCAGAGACCAAAAAACCCTACTATAAAGCGGTTATTTAAAGATCCTCAATTGAGTCGAAAGTATATAAACGGGTGGGTAAAAAATATGAAAAACGCTTCTTCTTGTTTGGTTTACTTGGTGTCATCTCTCAAACATACAAACTTGATGCAAATCCCTGCCTTCTTTAGTGTTTTATTGATGTAGTGTTTTTGGTGTGGTTCTGTTGTTCATTGTGTTTCTATTGAGAAAGTGAATTATATTAGTATTTTCCTTATATAATCTATTCACTATGTGATAGAATTATGCAGTTTAAAAAATCTCGCTGAAAGAGGGTGGTGCATATTGCTGATGTTCTCATGCTGTTTTGTCCTATGCTAAAGTTGTTGTCATCTAAGGATATCAATTAACTTTGTTCTACACGTATGAGAACTTTGAAATTGTATATGATCATCAATTACCTGGGATTGATATCTACCTGCCTTTCTCTATGGACACATTTCTATCTAATCTTATTACTTTACTTCCTTATTTGTTATTTCTCTAAATAGGTTGAAGAGTACATAATGCTTTCTTTCTTATTTTTGTGTTTACTGTTTAGCCTTCTTTATTGTTCATATAAGGTATAATGCCTATGTAGTATTGGGGATTCACGTTCTTGGAGATCTGACCCAACCCTCCTTTATCAGGGTTTTGGAATTTATGCAACTGATTCAATGTTGTTGGGATTAGGCTATATCATATATGGCTTAGCTAAGCTGTGTTGAATTGTATTCTTTTTCTTGATTAAAAGGTGGGGGGAAAGGGAGAGTTATTTGCTAGATATCAAGAGAAAAAGATGAGTTCCTAGATGTGCAAAAGCAAAATCATCATCAAGGGTGAATGCAGAGAAGGGTTCTGTTTCCATTTTCTGTTATTTATTGTGTCATCCATGCAATATATGTTTTATCATTCAACAAAAAGAAAGTTTGCAGAAATCTGAACCAGCAGTCACAAAGGCTAATTGGCAAAAAACAGGCAACTGTCCCACCACCCAAACCAAAGTGGAAATTAATGCAACGTGTTGTGTTTGTGTGTGTGGTTGACTTTTCAATTGCTCTCTGTGGAGGATTCTGGAAACTAATTAGTTGAATCTATATCTACTCTTGCTTTGTTTTTGATGGCTAAGAAATAAAGACTTGCATAAATCCAAATACCAAAAACCAAAGAAATATATATATATATATATATATATATATATATGTTTTTCTTTTCTTTCAAAAAAATAAGTGAAAAAGAAAAGCTTTTTATATCCAAACTCTTCTTATATGTCGTAGTCTATTGAGAAAGAGTAATGTTACACATCATTCTCCATCTTATCTTTTATTTATTATTTTTACAAATTTATCATTAAATTTGTGATAAATTTGTGGGACTCACGTGTGAAAAATGTGACCCTAAAACAGAATATTAAACATAATTTGACCTTTGTTTGCTCAGTTGTTTTTATTTGGATCTATTTTAGTCCATCCCAGTCCTTCCGTTATTTGAAGGGCCTGGTTAAAGAGAAGCAATGTGAAATCAGGCTATAGTTTGACCTTTATTTGTTCTGTTGTTTTTTTTTTTTGGGGAAATCTCAACGGATAGGATGTTATCATGGTAATGTTCAGATAAAGATTAATGTTTGTTTGATCAGCCTTCCTACCGTTTTATTATATATGTTTTCACTTAGATTGTAGTCGTGTAATTCATTCAAAAATGGCATTCAATACGACAAAAGGCCAAGAGACTTAAGGTACAAAACGGTGGGACTTTACTCGTTTAAAAATATATTTCTGATTTATGAACAACGTGGCTTCCATAGCATAGTGGTAGTGCGTTCGCTTCGTAAGCGAAAGGTCGCGAGTTCGATCCTCGCTGGGAGCTTTCTCTTTCGTATTTTTCATATCATTGCTGTCCTTTTTTCAAAGGGAGTCGTTTGCCTAAAACGACAAATAGTATCGTTCACCTAACATCCCAGTATGACTGTCACAAGCCCAAGTCTTGCTTTGGCGCTCTATTCACGCTTCATAATTAAGATTATTTATCAGCATTTTTTTTTTTGTCAATGTAAAATGGCAGCGGAAGAAATCAATTGTAACTATTTTATTTGGCGTGATCATAATAGCATTTATTAATTGGGAGCTGTATAAGAGGAGGGGTCTAGACAGTGAAAACTGCAAGCGTTTCCTCAAGCCTGATTGAGCAGCCCCTAACCCAGCCTTATCATGGCATCAATTGAAACTAAGGTGGTTTAGGGTCTGTTTGGGTTTGAGATTTAAAAATGTTCAATTTGAAAAAGTGATTTTTAAAACGTAATTAAACATTTGGTAAAATTATATTTTGACATTTTTAACCTTTAAAATTGTGCGTTTTCAAAAAAATATTTCATTGCCTACAATTTGAAATTGTAGATTTTTTACATTTTCAAATTGCAATTTTTTAAAAACATAATCACAAACGATCTATTTTGTGCAATTTGATTTAAAATTGCACTTTTTATCTACAAAATCGCAATACTAAACATACCCTTATACTAATTAGGCATGAAGATTCTCATTTTGAGATTCAAACTCATGCCATAGTGTGTACCTAACCACTTTGAAGATTTCTTTGGGTCATTGAACTACCATCCTTGATGGTATTAGCAAAATTATTATACTAAAGTGACATTGTCAATCTACTATTGATTTTTTCTTTTTCCTTTTAATTAAAATCAATTTAATGGTACATAGATTGATAATAGCACACCAGTATTATGGGCTGATGGTGGAATGAAAGTATACTATATAACATTACTCATTGACTTAATTACCTCAAGATGTAAGTTGCCAACCATTAATTTATTCTATGTCGGTGTTTTTAGATCAAAGAAATATTAGATACTATAGTTTTATTTAATATTTATCTAACAAGATTGATGTGACATTTTTAATTAATTCTTAAATAAATTATTTTTTTTAAAGAATTAAAAATTAATTAAAATTGTCACATTCACATTGTTGAATTATTGTAAGATAAGATAAAAATATACTACCAAGCTAAATATATATATAATAACGGCTTGTTGATTACGTTTTCTCTTCTTTTTCCGTAGAGCGAGATAGAGATATCACGAAAATTGTAAAGCATTAGTAGGGCCCAAGAAAAAAAAAAAAGCCATCATGTTATTCCATTGCAGGCATTAGATTCAAACAACCCAAGTCTCGATCTCTAGCTCTCTCCCCTCTTCGATCTTCCACTAACTACGTTAGTGTTACCTCTGATTAAGTGGGTTAATTAGCTCACTTGTACTGGCCATGTGGCTCACCGTTTGCCACCGCGGCAGCCTGCTGGGACGAGCCAGCATTGGATGCATCTCTCAGGTATCCACCACCCATGTGATGATCTGCAGCCCCAAAAAACGCATGGTGATGATGGCCGGGCATCTGGAAAACCGGTGCAAAAGCAGCAGCTGCTGCAGCAACGCCCAGCGTGCTAAACTCGACCGCCCTCTTCCCCAGTGGCTCACCTCTTATGGACCCACGATCCCCCTCCATCTCACGGTAGCGGTGGAGGTACACGGTGAGTGGCTCGATGTAGTCATCAAAGCCCAGCTTGCTCATGGCCCACAGCACGTCCTCGGCAGTGATAGTCTTGCGCTGCTCGCGTTGGCACCGCTCATTGGCCTCCCCAGTGATGAAGCTTATGTACTCTGAGACGCACTCTTGGATTGTTTCCTTTGCGTCGTCAGAGATCTTGGCGTGTGGAGGGAGGATCTTGCGCATGATTCTTATAACGTTAGCAATCGGCATGAACCTGTCTTGCTCCCTCACTATGCATTCGTTGTCTTCGGCGGTGGTTGAATGATTGTTGGCGTGGTTCATCTCCGCAAGCCTCATTTTGATATTTGTTAGCTTCAGCCCTGCCACGATACAAAGTTTAAAAAGTAACCATTCCCGTGTTATATATATATATATGATGTTCACCCTTAATTAGTTTAAGAAATCCATGAAACTGGCCTCACTAATTATGGACTAGTATTATTAGGAGCACTATAGCTTGACCGTCTATAATCAATGAAATGATAAAGTAATTATATCACTTATTAATTTAATTAATTTTTGACTAATTTGTTAACTATACACTAATAATTATTTTACTAATTATAAATTATCCGTATCAATTTGTAAAAAAATTTTAATAAAAGCTATACAACCCCTTTTTTTTAATTATAAATAACACATCAATTTGTATAAAGCCTATAATAAAAATTATAATACTCCAAATATTTGTTGTCTATATATATTCATAAAGTATCCTGCATGTGACTATATATATAGCAACAATTTGACATGACTAATGGTGTATCGTATCTCATGATCAATCCAATGTGGACAATGGAATAATATTCCATGGGACCTGCTTAGTTACGTGGCCCCTAGATAAGAAACGTGACACGCAAGGACTGAACAAACGCCAAAGAATAGCTCTGAATGTACTCGGAGAAAGAAGACAAAACAATCACCCAACTGTATTCATGTTTTTTTTTGTCTTCATATGTCGTCACTTTTCGTAATTCATAAATAATCCGTTGAACTCTAGTATTAAATTAATGTCATATTAAAGAACTGTCAGCTCTAAAATAACAGTTAGAGGTAAAGTACTGACATAGCTAGTGAGGGTAATGGGGGATATCCTTAAGCTAGCTTATGCATGGAAGGCACTTGTCTTCTTTGGGGTCATAGGTTGCATGCATTATGCATGCCACTTGTACAACCCGGCCCACAGCATTTGTTACAAAATTTCCTCGATCAGTCGTTTCCTTTGATCAACTGCCATTTTAGCAGCCTACAGCACTCTCACCTCATGGTTCTTTTGAGTTGAATTAATAAAAAATAACAGAGATGGAGATTATTACTGCAATGAAGGATACCAAAGCAACAGATGAGCAGATGTTTAGACCATTGATCTATTGTGAATAGAGAACTAGAATACATATCCAACAGAATTCTATATATATATATATAGATTATAGAGTGGGGAAGAGAGGGCAATTAACAATAATGTCTGCACGTTTTTCTAAAGAACTGAAATTTTCAAAACAAACAAAAGAGGAAGACCGGTCCCCATTCTCTCGTCCCTATGGATCAAGAGTGGGAAGGACCTTCCTTTGTTGTTCCAGACTTCCCTTGTTGTCCCTTTCCTGATGTCAATTAGAAAAAAAAAAAAAAGAAAGAAAAGAAAAAGAAAAAAAAAGAAAAAAAAGAAAAAAAAAAGGAGAAAGACCACAAGAAGTACAGCTGCATTAAGTAAAAGATAGAGAAACTCAGTGAAGTTAAAATGGAGATCGAAAAATATGCCAAAATATCAAGAAAATTAAATGGTCCGAGTTCCTTCAAAAGCCCTAGCCAGGGCTCACGGTTAAAATCGTGGTGCCAATAATGTTAAGCATTGAAAAAAGAAAAAAAAAAGTTGATCTGGGTCTGAAAGCTCAAAATGCAGCCTATCTTCTTGCTAAGAGGGAGCTGATCATCAGAGTGAAGATACATTTCTATGTGCATAATGTACTCATCCAACGTGAAAAAGAAAAGAAGAAAACAAAAACAAAAGATATTTCATTTGCATGCAAGAGAAGAACATTAGTTTTGCTTCCTTTCATGCGAGAACGAAAGCAAGATCTTCGAGAAAAAAAGGAATAACAAGAAGCGTTCAATATAAGCATATGAAATGTATATCACGTAGTTCTCGTCACATATACTTTACCAGAGCTTGCGCTAGGGATCTTGCGGTAGCCATTGAAGCCTCCACGTTCCATTTCGGATTTCTCCACACACACTCTCTCTATCACTCTGAAAATTTGATCAATCTGTGAGTGGAGTTGAAGCTGTATTACTTGGCAAGTGTCGAGGTATATAGTTCCCAAAAGCGGACACCACGTGGAAGCGGCGACATGAACGAGGAACCCCCTGGTGTTACCCGGTTAGAAACCAAACAACAGTTACAGTTGGACAGCACTCAGAGCAGCAGCTTGATATGACCGGCAGTCGTAGGTTGCTCCCTGAACCCACACTTGTACAACGCTGACGTGACATGGAAGTAGGCCTGCTTTCAAGTCGGACCCACTTCCAATGCGGCCATGGGTTCAATTAATTAGTGAGATTTGAGGTCGATAACATATTATTAGCAATCTTAGTGCGGGATCGACCACAACTAAGATCACTAGGGTCGGGCTATCAAACACGGGATTAGAAGTAAATTATGAATCAGACCAATTTGCAAATCCTCTGTATGAACTTTATAAATATTTAAGCAATTTAAGAATACGAGGGTTATAGGCCTATTTACCCTAGACAGCTTAGAATGTCAGATCCATGTGTTTGAAATAGGTAGGTCTTACAATTCTTCTCTCTTGTAACACTGAAGCATCCTAATACTAAGAAATTCCAATCTCCCCTTTCAATTTGTTAGTTAAAGAATGTGTTTTATTAGCAAGAGTAGAACTAAGATTTTTCAGCCTGAATTGCCAAAGTATTAATGAAAGGCCAAATTTAATGCTGATAGGAGTTAGCCTAATTTTTTGGCTGAAAAAATGTATAAATATTTTAAGCATATATAAATTTTTAACTAGAGAGGGAGGGGCTAGGCCCGTGACCCGTCTAGTCGTGTCCCAGCTTATCAGGTTTGAATTATGGCTTCAACTAAAGCCTTGTGCAAGTGTTCAAATTTGTAGTAGTTCGTTTTCCTCCAAGCGAGTTTGTATATGCTGATATTTTCTTTTTTCTTGCTAACAAATTAGTAGTTCACATTGCTTTTTAGAGTATTCTCATCAAGCTAATTACAGAAATTATATTTTGATTAGTTGGGATGTTAAAATGGAAGTAAAATGAGTTGTATATTCAGCTTAGAAATTTGAAGAAATGTTTTGTGAACATTGTTCACTCACCAAATGTAATAATAAAGTATTTTTTAATCTATAAAATTATGTTTCCTCTCAATAAAAAATAAAGAAAATTTTGAAAAATAAATATTTAAATCGAATAGTGAAAATCAACAGTAAAAATAGAAAGCCAAATGTAAGTAGGTTGAAAAAATAAGTAGCTAAGATAAAAAAATCATAATTTTTTAAACTATAATTAAAAGCATATTTGCGGAACCGGACGTGAAAACTGGGAGGACTAAAGGCCTTTCTTTTGATCCAACATATCCGTCCAAATGGTTAATATTTAATAACAGTAAAAAGGTTCGACGAAGCGTCAAGTCGTAGAATATGGAAATTAATAAACATCCATAGTTAGCCAACTGTTGCTACCCTCTCCCAAGCGACACCATATGCAAACTATTTATATGGCCAATGATAGCCCAAATGTGTGCATCAGTGCATGTGATCCCTCACATATTCGTACAGCACTTTTTTTCTATCATAATAATCAAGCTCTTCTTCCTCAATCTTCAACTAGTTAAGTGTTTGGTGCATGGCATAGCAGAAGAGGCTTCGATGAAGATGGAAAAGTATGGGTGTGGCACCGGTTCGTTACTGATGATAATCCTGGTGGCGGCTCTGCTCCTCTCTCTTCCATTGTTGATGGGTCCATTGCAACCACCTCCTGCTTCTATTCTCCTTATAATCTTCGCGGTGCTGTTCGTAGCTATTCTCATTTCCCTCCATCAAGCCTCCAACTGATGTATAGCCATTTTTTTTCAGTGTTGAGATTTGTCGTTTGTGATATACATTTTTTTGTTTTCGGTTGGCGAGGGAGCATGTACTCTGCATTTGGAGATCGTCAAATTCTTCTTCCTAGTCTTCTGTTTATTATTAACTTTAATGTTTTATCATTGGTTACTTATAGGAGTGATAATTGGTATTCGTATGCATGGTTTGGAGGACATAGATATTAGGCTATATAAATTAACTTTAACCTACTAACTTTATGATATTAGGCTATATAAATTAACTTTAACCCACGAACTTTATGTTTAGTTCGTAGGTCTTGTAAAAAATACTCAGCACTAAGTGTTCCATATTGGGTTTGAGGTCGTGTCGTAATATGTGTATGAAATTATATTTATCAACCTTAACCCTATCTATTTAATTAACAAGGACATACCTCTTAACCGTAATTCGCTAATTTTGTGTCAAGTTTGTAGATCTGGTAAAAAATTGCTAGAGCCCATGTGGTTTCACACTTTAACTTTGAGACTTCAGTTTTTAATTAGATGATTTTAAGAACTATTTTACGTTGTTTAAACACCATTATCCTTCTTGTCACATAGTTAAATAGAACAGTGTAAAAATATAATTGTGCCACTAACAGTAGTTTTTCTTATATTTTTTTTTTTTAATTCAGAGAACAAAACTATTTTTTATTTTCTTATTTAAATAAATTTCACAATAACTCTCATTATCATTTTCCTATACTATTCAAATGTTCTTTCATATATCTATTTAAATACGATCTGGACCCGACGAGCCACCACAAATTACCAGCCCTAATATAAACCCAGTAGTCTCTCTACCTCCTTGACCCTCTCTCTCCTTTCCACAGGATAGGATGACCCTTAAAATTGATAAGACAAACTGTGCTTTGTTCTTCATGGAGTTCCTCTAGCTGCCACCTATTGAGTTGACAGTTATCATCGTTATTTCAGTCATCCCTCTCTCCATCTTGTATATATGCACACTGTGCATGAAAGAATCCAACAAATCCAGAGGCTGGGCTTAAACTTTGAAGTTTACTGAAGACTAAAAACAATGCAGCTGTTATGTTTTCTTCTGTTGAGAACTCAGCTCATCATTACTTCATGCAAGAAGGGTTCAGGATTTGTTGCTAAAGGGGTTTGGGATGAAGGATTGTTCCTTATTTATTTATTTATTTTTGGTTAAATGGGTTAAATGCCAAATCAGTACATGAGGTAAGTGCCTANTGTGTTGAGATTTGTCGTTTGTGATATACATTTTTTTGTTTTCGATTGATGAGGGAGCATGTACTCTGCATTTGGAGATCGTCAAATTCTTCTTCCTAGTCTTCTGTTTATTATTAACTTTAATGTTTTATCATTGGTTACTTTTAAGGGTGATAATTTGGTATTCGTATGTCTGGTTTGGAGGACATAGATATTAGGCTATATAAATTAACTTTAACCTATTAATTTTATGTTTAGTTCGTAGGTCTTGTAAAAAATTCTCAGCACTAAATGTTCCATATTGGGTTTGGGGTCGTGTCGTAATATGCATATGAAATTATATTTATCAACCTTAACCCAGCCTATTTAATTAACAAAGTCATACTTCTTAACCTTAATTCGTTAATTTTGTGTTAAGTTCGTAGATCGGATAAAAAATTCTTAAAGCCCATGTGGTTTCACACTTTAACTTTGAGTCTTCAGTTTTTAATTAGATGATTTTAAGACCTGTTTTACAACGTTTAAATACCATTATCCTTCTTGTCACATAGTTAAATAGAACAGTGTAAAAATATAATTGTGCCACTAGCTGCAATTTCTCTTATATATTTTTTTTTAAATTTAGAGAACAAAACTATTTTTTATTTTCTTATTTAAATAAATTCCACAATAGTTCTCCTTATCATTTTCCTATACTATTCAAATGTTTTTTCATATATCTATTTAAATACGATCCGGACCGACGAGCCACCACAAATTACCACCCCTAATATAAACCCAGTAGTCTCTCTACCTCCTTGACCCTCTCTCTCCTTTCCACAGGATAGGATGACCCTTAAAATTGATAAGACAAACTGTGCTTTGTTCTTCATGGAGTTCCTCTAGCTGCCACCTATTGAGTTAACAGTTTTCATCGTTATTTCAGTCATCCCTCTCTCCATCTTGTATATATGCACACTGTGCATAAAAGAATCCAACAAATCCAGAGGCTGGGCTTAAATTTTGAAGTATACTGAAGACTAAAAACAATACAGCTGTTATGTTTTCTTCTGTTGAGAACTCAGCTCATCATTACTTCATACAAGAAGGGTCCAGGATTTGTTGCTAAAGGGGTTTGGGATGAAGGATTGTTCCTTATTTATTTATTTATTTTTGGTTAAATGGGTTAAATGCCAAATCAGTACATGAGGTAAGTGCCTANCCCCCACCAGAACCTGGACCGATGAGCCACTGACGTAGCTTAAATATGTAACGTTCGGAACTGGGGTCACATTTTTAAGGCCATTGGCATGAGTTTCCGTTAGAAAAATGGACGGAAAGACCATATCGGTATTTAAGTTTACATCAAGTACCATCAATAATATTTTTTAAAACCCAAGTAGCCGTTTGATTTAGGCCCTTACCACATGTACTGATTTGGCATTTAACCCTTTTTTTTTTCCTTTACCTCAATCTGGCACATCGCTATATCATTTATTCAACTAGACGTCTCCATTCATGAAAAAAAAAAGTCTTAGGCCTGAACAACCTGAACAATGTTGTGGCTTACCGGATACATGGCAAATCTTAATTATAAAACTCCGACCAGCAAACCTGCCGACAAAATTGATCACCTTCAGGATAGGCACACTCACCAGTCACCAAAGCCTAAGTATCTGATAAGGGTATCAACTAATTTAGAACTCTTTGAGCTTGCATGCCAATATTGCCAATTACCAGTTGCCAACAAAAGCTAGAATGAACAGAGGAAGCATAAAAAAGGGAATACCAACCCCAGTCCAGCAGTCGATTTCAGGCTAACTGCATAGCTTCATCTGTCAGTTGGACCAAAAAAATAAACATCGCATTAGAACACTCCCCTTAGCCAGCCAAATAAAAGACAATACTATATGTATATATCTAAAGGTTCAAAGCTGATATAATAAGAGGATGAATGTTAGGCTTACAAAAATTTTTACAAATTGATGTGGTACAACATGATTGAAAAATGTGACACAACATGATTGGAAAGGAGATGATAAAATTTTGAGAAATCTAATCATATTGTGTCACATCACTTTAAAAGAAATTTTTTTAAGAAAATTTTGTAAGCCTAACATTTATCTAATAAGAGTTCTACCGGAAAAAAAATAATAATTAAGGATATCAAGGTTGAGGGGAAATCATATAGACGTCAAGTGCCCATAATATTTGCTCCAAAGCTGCTTTTTGAAATTACTGATGTCATAAAAAACCACAGAGACAATTTTTGCAACATTCACTTCTTTTCACTCTTGGCCTCAATCTCACTGTATGTGACTTTACCAAGAGACCCTGGATCAATGAGTCCATTTCTGTATAGCAAGTTCAAGTCATGAAAATATTGGCATATCTTACCATCTGTAGGATGCTTCTTCCCTCTGAAGTTCCTGTTGATGCCCGCCCATTTCTGTTTACACATCAATGCAGTCCGGTTGTAGCCCATATTGCACAACCCAACAGATATCTCCTCCCATATAGATTGTTTGGAGCCTGTAAGGGCAAAATTATGTTCCAGAGCAGATCGAAGCGTTATCAGGGCTTGTACTTCAGCCTCGTCCCATCTTCTATTATTTGGATTACACTTAATGTCATTTTGCATACCAATTGTACCTCCATCTTCTCCCTTGCATTGGGAGGTTACAGGTTCGAGAATTTGAATGTCGTGGCACAACAGATTCTGGATGAAGGAAATGAGGGCTAGGCTTCGTGATGTCTCTTGAGCTCTCATCTCCTCCTCCCTTTTCATTCTTTGCATCTCCTGCTGCTTCCAAGCTTCTTCTCTGATTATTCTCTCCCTCTCCCTCTTCTCTATTATCTCTATCAACTGCTTATGCATCTGCTCCTGCCTCGCCATCACTTTAGTGACCAAATTTTCCAGAAAAAGCTCAAGCTTTCTCCTTGATTTTCTCTTCCTCTTCCGGTTCATTGGTTCTCTGATGTTTGCTGTCAGATCATTATCACCATTCTCATCATCTGAAGATGAGCTGCAAGCAGAAAGAATCTGTCAAATTGGTTTCAGAAGTGTTTTGGGATTTGGATTAAAAAAAAAAAAATCCTAATATCCAAACCCTTGAAAACCTTAAGAGCCCATGAGTTGTACCACAAAATTTTTACACTGGTCCTATTTTCTACCCCACTATTTTTACCAAGTCTAAACAGAAACTAATAACATTCAAGCAAGATTTTTTTTTTTCCTGTGGAAAGATCAAGGGATGCTACTTCAAATACAAACTTTTACAAAATTTTTCTTAAGCCAGCTATAGTTGATGCCAAGTTCCTACATTACCTGGCTTACCACAAGTTCCTTTCGCACCATTTCAACCCCAAACCTATCAGTAAGACCAAAATCCCAGAGTCCCAAAAGCTACCACCACCATCACCACCACTGACATCCCACAAAATTAGAAAAAAGAACAAACCAAACCATGAGCAACAATGGCGAAATCGGCATGACCATAACCATTTTAAAAGACAACACATACCCATATTTCAATTTCCTATAAAATTCTCATAGAACTCATCTAAGTTCTCAATGAAACAGTCCCATAAAAGAAGTCTCTTGGTTGTTCTTATGCAATTGCGCATCAAAATTTAAAACCCAACTTTTTAGTAAAAAAAAGCAACAAACAAAAGCAAGAACTTCTACCCAGATCGCTTTGGGAAAGCCCCTTTTTTTAACTTTTCCAAACAATAAAAAAGAAAACTAATAAAATAGACAACTCAAAAAAAAAAACAAATAAAAAAATAGAACTAAATTTATTAAAATTGAACGTCGGAGATAACAACCAAACAAACTCACCTAGACTCCTCGGCCTCGTCCTCACAGTTCGGACCCCACTCGCCCACACCCGGACCCGAACCAACTATATCCGGGTCATCCCCCACCAACCCACCACCAAAGCCACCGCCTTTCACCGCTTCACAGGCACCAGCTTTCCCCGGAGCCTCAAAGCACTCGCCGCGTACTCCGTCAAGAAACCCCACTTCCTCCTCCTCCGTCGAGCAACTCCCTAGGGTCCCGTAGAGGGTCTCCGGATACCGGCCACTGCAGCACCTGATCGGACGGAGCTTCTTTGGCGGCAGGCTCTGGACGTGCCCGATCAGCTCCGCGGGCGAGTGAATAGCCGCCGCCTGATGCGCGTAGATAAGCTCCGCTGCCTCGGGAAACGGCGCCACATGGTCCGGGAACGCCATCTCCGGGATCGGACCTCCACCGTCCCCGGCGAATCGCTCCATTCTATTCTACAGTGGAGTGAATGGTAAAAAATAACACCTTTTAGCGCAGTCGAGGGTTTTGGTTTGTTCGGTAAATGAGAGTAAAAGAGGGTAAAAATCCCCAATAAAGCGCTCCGTGCCTCTGTGAGTCTTTTGACTGTGTTAGTAAAATCACTCGGATTGCCCTTTGTTTGCAGTTATTTACCGCGGTGTCCATGGAGCTTACGCGTCGGCATGTTAACGTTCCTACTTGGTAAGTCTGTGGCAAGTTCTTAACAATCGTGATAAATTCCTTTTCGCGTTTTGGATTTTGGCCTATAAAACTATATAAGACTAAACAGTCAATTTTAATTTTTTAATTTTGTGCTGTATTTTTTCTTAGAGAATTTATATTAGGTTCGTGTTGGTTTATGGGTCGTGTAAAAAATTATCAATCATAAATATCGCGTGTTGGGTTAGGACTAGCCATGAATATTTGACTCTATAATCGACCCATTAAATTAAACGAGTCAAACTTCTTAATTTTAACCTACTAAATTTATGTCGAGTTCATAAATTATATAAATAATTATCAATCCTACACATATTTTTGCCATGGCTGATTTATTGGTTGGGTTAAAATGTTTTAGTATTATTATTTTTATTATAAATAAGCGTATTATTAAATTATTGAATAATAATAAGTGAATAAAGCCTCCAAAAAGTAAAGAGCTATCAATAGATCAGGGTTAATAGTAGAGATAAAACTAGAAATTTAATTTTTGGGACTAGACTACATTGAATTTTTTTAGGGGCCATTTTATTTTTTATTTTTTGTTTTTTAAAAAACCTAAAATATGTTTTAGCATTATTTTTTTGGCGAAGGAGGGCCACCGTAGAAGTTAAATTCAGAAGGGTAGTAAAATGTTAAGATTTTAAGTATTATACATTGATTAAGTACAATCTTAGCCCTATATATATAAATTTTTAGCTCTCTTTCATCACAAGCCAATTTATAAGAAAAAGAATTTTAGTTAAGGTTTGTTGCAATTTATTCTGTTTGATTCCTTGGAAACCCCCCAAGAAAATCCCCCGTTCTTTCCTTTCTTTTATTATTATTTTTTTCCTCAGTTTACGCGTTTACGATCTTATTATTATCATTATCTTTTAATACCCTTTGTTCTCAACTCTCAAGTCTTATTTCACCATGTAATTGGATTTCGAGAAAAAAAAAAAAAAAAAACTTTTCATGCTGCAACCTCCTGATTGTTTTGGCTTCGTTTATTACATGTGTTGCTTCCGGAGAAAATGCAAGGAAGAAAAGTGAGGCCGTCTTTATAGGAGTCTATCGATAATTCTTTCTTTTCATGTTTCAGTCATGAGAGCAAAACACACGGTTCTTTTCTTCAACATTTCTGGACGGTGTCAGACTGACGGGGACATTGCGTTTGTGTGAGGTGAGGGAAAGAGTGGTGCTCATGGGCGTAGTAGGTGTTATGGCGGGGATTAGACTCTTCGTTCGCTTGACCTCAAACCAGATCTTCGTGGCAAAAGATGTGATTCCAACAGATGGTTGCTGTTGCATCTTCGAGTAGTTGTCTAGCCCTTTCCCTTAGTTGGGGAGTTCAACCGTAATTATTTTAAATGGACACGAAGGACTTGGGATAATGAAAATTACAAGCGTTCTCTTAAATTTAATTGAGTCATATCTTGACTGAACTCCCATCAAGGTATACTTGAGACTCAATACGACTAATACCAATAAGATTGATTTTTATTTTGAAAGTCGAACTCTTAACCTAATATATGTTGAACTACTTTGAAAATTTTCTTGAGGCCACTAAACAACCACAATTAATAATGCCTGGTCCCTTTTCTTGTTACTTGTATTGCATAAAAATTTAAAAAAAAAAAAAAACTGTTTTAATTGACAAAAAAAAAATCAATGCTATTATTATTTTTATTTTATTATTTACTTTACATATTTCATTTAAATTTGATGGAATAATGTTTATTTTTTTGATAAAGTTTCCCTCTCCTCCAATTCTGCCTACTAAATTAATTAACGTATCTTTAGATCACTTATTTTTCACATGTATTTTTAAGAAAATAAATATATACGTGCATTTTAAAAAGAGTAATTCTATATATATGTTACGTTAGTATAGTGAGATAATAGTGTAATAAATAACATTTCTCTTTTAATAATATATGTGAGAATGACATACTTTAAGAATAAATGTAAATTTCGTCCAATTTAATTTAGACGAAAATTTTGTCCATTTTTTTTTCCTCAAATCTAATCTATTTAATTAAAGATAATAAAATTTAGTTAAAAAAAAAACCATGTTATAATAAATAACTGATAAAATATATGTGAAGGATTTGATTAAGAAAACTTTGTACCTGTGTTTTTCTCTTAAGAAATCTAAAATATTTAATTAAAGGTAATAATTTTTCAGTTAAAGAATCAAGTTATAAATAATTAATAAATTATGAGTGATTTTGTTTACCAATAAAACCGCGTTTGGCTTACCAACAAGAAAATGTTTGGAAGTATCCCTGTTAATGAAATGTGAATTTCGTTCCGTTCAATTCAAAGAGTCATCGCCACGCGGGAACTAAAGTCCGATGCCCCATAGCCACGGTCAGGTTCTTTTCATTGAAACCTTCTTTTGTCTTTCTTCGTTTTTTTTTGTAAATTACATTGAAACATTCAAATAGCGTATGTTGATGTCGTAACTCCCAAGTAAGGCGCTATAAAAGATGAATGCATGTCTGTTATTCCGAACACGAAAGACTCTCTCTATTTCCACAACGTACAAAAACAGATTGTAGTGTTTGTGTTGGAAACATGCCTGCAATGGAAGTTATGCCTGAAAGTGAATGCCAAAGCGTGAAGCTGCTGAGTGCGGTGGACGATGAGTTTGGAGGGCTCAATGTGGAAATGGCCGAGCAGCCGATGGACGCTGAACTCTTTGCTTCCAGGCTTAGAGCTTCCATTTCTCATTGGAGACAGCAGGTAGGTTCGATGTTGGGGGTCGCACTGCAATTTCACAGATCAAAAGTGTAATAATAAATCAAATCGCATAAAATATTATTTGAGAATGCGATTTTAAAACATAAAAAAAAAAAAAAAAAATTGTATTTTCAAATCGTTGGCAAAATATGTGTTTTTTAAAATGCACGATTTTAAAGGTTAAACTGTAATTTTATCAAATACTTAACTGTGTTTTTACCAATCGTGTTATGAAATCTTTATTTTTAAATCCAACGTTTTGAATCACAAACTCGAACAACGCTTACTACAGTTATTGTTTTCTCATATTGTATGAGTGTGTTTGTGGTTGTGGTTGTGGTTGTGGGTGAGTTGTATATGATTAGTATTATAAAAGAAAACTTCACTTAGGTCCTCTAAACTTTCATATTTTTTAACATACTCTCTTGAACTTTTTTTGTTCTCACTTCGACCTTTTATACTTTCAACATATCTCATTTAACCATTCATCCGTTTGTTTTCACTATTAAATCCTGTTAAAATTTTTAAAATACTAATGTATTTTTTTTAAAAAAAAAATTATAAAAAAATTTAAAATGAGGGGTATTTTAAAAAATTTTGTACCATTCCATTAGAATTTAATAAAAAATCCTCACTGAGGGAGTTAAATGAGAAATATTGAAAGTATGAGATGTCAAAGTGAGCAAAAAAAGTTCAAGAGTATGTCAAAACGGATAAAAATTTAAAAGGTATAAGTGAAGTGTTCTCTATTTATAATCTGTCTGTGATGTCAACCCTTCAACATAATTCTCCTATCTTATTTATTATTTATTTTTTCTAAAAGAATTGGAAACGAATTCATAGACAAAAGAAAGTAAGAATTCTTCTTAAATATAAAAATGAAATAAATCATATTTGATACACATCATAAATAGTTTCTGTCATTTTTTTTTTGTTCTTGTACCAAATAATAAATTTAAATAGTCCCCTATTCTGTCATAAGGCAAAAAGTATTTAAAAATATGTATTTTTTAATTATTTTTTTGTATAATTGAAAAATATATTTATTAATGCCAAAAATCTTGGCCTAAACCTTAAACTATTTGCACTTTACTATGTACCATACGGTTCTATATATGCTACAACCAATCATTTTTTTTTTAAAAAAAAAAAATTAAAATATCATTATCCACAAAGAATACCTTACTACTTATATATTCCTAGAGACGGACCAAGAGGGTGCCAAGAAAAATTTTATTTTAGAATTATATTCGCCCCTTAAATATATTAAAATAAAATAAAATAAAATAAAATTTAATTTTTTCAACTTGCAGGGTAAGAAGGGAGTTTGGATGAAAGTACCTATTGAGCAAGCCAGTCTTGTTGACGTTGCTGTTAAGGTGGGTCCTCAGAAGCTCATGTTTGAGAAAATTTTGAGGTTGGCAATTACGCAGCTTTTCAGTGTTTTCTTCCATTAACATTAATTTCTGTAATGCTCTTGTGCAGGAAGGATTTTGGTACCACCATGCGGAGCCAAATTACTTAATGCTTCTATATTGGCTTCCTCAAGGAGCTCATGCTCTTCCTGGAAATGCCACCCACCGAGTGGGTATTGGTGCTTTTGTCATGAATGACAGAAGAGAGGTAATTCCTTATAATCATCATTGAAATGCAGGCTACCGTACTCCCTTAAAGATTAGGGATGGCGATTTATTTTTGCATATCGGATTCAGGTTGTATCAAAATATGAGAATAAGATTATAAAGGTTAATTCTAACCTGTTAATTTTGTGTTGGGTTTGTATTGAATTCGCGGGTCTAGTTACAAATCGCTAGCCCTATTTGAGATGTGTGTCTCACTTGTAATCTTTTATACCTTTATTGTTTGATTGTTCCTTTCGATACTTGGTCATGATTAATTGCTGAAATTAGCATTGAGTTAACAGATGTAACCAGTTCTAGCAGACTTAAGACATTATAATTTAATACTTGAATATGTCAATTTATAGATTTTGTTTTATTCTGGACACCTTCTTCCTACACATATTTCTATGCTCTTCTTACAGAAGTTTTGTTAATTCTTCCAACTCTTATTCAATGTGTTTCAGTTGCTTTTCAATTTTCTAGCTCAACATATTCATGATAATTCCACTAACTGCATTTTTTTCTGACTCCGATCATCTATTTTTGGACCTCATTATTGACAAACTTAAATATTAGTTGCTCTAAGTCTCTGTTTCTCTCTGTCTCTGGCATTTCTATTCTCTATGAATCAATGTATTTTTGACAGTTGTGTTTTAATTTTAGGAAGCACTTGTGTCTTCTTGCTTCTGAAGCAATAGAAGAGACCCCTGTATACTTTATATTGCACATTTAACTTGAGAAAATTGCATTAGCAAGTCTGTAGTCGTGTCTTAAAATTCTGCATTTTCAACTTTTACTTGTAGTTGCTAGTGGTCCAAGAAAAGCTAGGGTTTTTCCGGGGAAAAGGTATCTGGAAGTTACCTACAGGAGTTGTTGACGAGGTAATTATACCAGGCTAAGCTCTTCATCTTACATCTAAACTATGCATTGAGTATATTATCCTTACTAAACTTCATCATATCCAAAGGGGGAAGATATATTTGCAGCTGCAGTGAGAGAAGTCAAAGAAGAGACTGGAGTAAGTGATAATTGTGTAACAGAGATTTTTAATTAGATATTATTATGAATGTCAATTACTTAAGCCATCTACATATTTTGTTTTAAAATTTTCTGGGATTTCTACTGCTTCAGGTCGATGCAGAATTTGTGGAAGTACTAGCATTCAGGTAATGAATTTGCCCAAAATCAAATAATTTGATAAACATACCCATTATATAGTCTTTCAGTATTTGTTGTAAACTATCATTAGATAGAGTTTCCAAACTCAGCCAAACTTCTTACTCTATGTCATGATGTCATTACAGCCAGGCCAAGCTCTTTATGGCAGTCATTTTCTTTATGCCTATATATGTTGTCAATACATATATGCTCTCCTTGCACCTCACATTTGCTTCTTTTTTCTTTTTTTTTTTGTACTTTCATGTAAATTGGAGTGTTTTGAAAATTCCTGCATTCAAGAACATGGATGCAACTTTTGTTCTTTTTATCTAGAGCTTATTGTTTGCTTCTAGTTTCTGAAAAATCAAATAGTGACTCTTCTTTGACATAACTTACAGACAAAGTCACAAGGCATTCTTTGAGAAGTCGGATTTATTCTTTGTTTGCATGCTGCGACCCCTTTCCTTCGATATCCAGATACAAGAATCAGAGATAGATGCAGCTCAGGTAATTTGCGATCAAAGAAGAGGATAAGAAAAAATATGTATTTATTTTTTCAGTTGACAAGCATAAAATGAAATGCTCTAACACCTCCACCTCTTAACCTTATATTCCTATTCTCTTATGATAAATACTTCTGGAACTAGACTTCATAGTTATTGTACCTGAATTAATGTGACTCTGAGAAACTAATTGTTTTAGCTTTTGTTGTTGCTTACATTAACAAAGAAAAGAGGAAAACAATTACTGACAAACTTGCTTCACATATTCATTATTACCTGCAGTGGATGCCATTCGAGGAGTATTCAGCACAGCCATTTATCCAAAAGGATGAGCTTATGAAGCACGTTGCGGACATTTGCTTGGAAAAGATTGATTGGTTGTATTCTGGATTTACTCCGGTGCAAACAACCTCAAGTATTTCTGGTAAAAAGAGCTATTTGTATTTGGACAATTCGAGCCTGAGGATAGGGAGTAACAAGCTCATCAGCCCTAAGTTTTAATTTGATTTTTTCCAATTTTTTATATGTATTCTTTGATTTATAACGTGAACAATGCTGCTCCCCAAGAGGGCAGCTAAAGAAACAAATCTATTGTTTATCATCATTCTTTCTGGAATAAGAAAATTTGATTTCTTCAAGCTGAAATTTTGTTCTATAGCTTGTATTGTAAGTGGCGATTATCAGCCCTAAGTTTTAATTTGATTTTTTCCAATTTTTTATATGTATTCTTTGATTTATAACGTGAACAATGCTGCTCCCCAAGAGGGCAGCTAAAGAAACAAATATATTGTTTATCATCATTCTTTCTGGAATAAGAAAATTTGATTTCTTCAAGCTGAAATTTTGTTCTATAGCTTGTATTGCAAGTGGCGATTATAAAGTTGCATGGGATGTGGTTGTCTTCAGAAGCTGATTTGATATTCTAAGGGCAGTAGAATTGTCATAAATCTGAGGAAAAAAATCATTGTTGAGGGCCTTGGTCACATTCATTTGATTTCAACTCTATCAAAAATGTCTATTGAGTTGCCTGCAATAACAAAGAAAAACCTGTTTACTTGGTCGCACACAACCTCTGAAAACAAATGAAAATATTTCGTTTCTGTTATTCTCCTTTACACAAAATGTCCTCCAGCAACTAGAGCATACATTTCTTTTGGATATGAATCAAGTAGATTTCCTTTATAAGCAGAATCATTGGCATGAGCAGGAATCTGCTACATTCTGTTTATCATGACAACCAGAACCTATCAAGACAGAAACTGGCAATAGCTCGGTGAATGATGCGAATGATGCCTTGGCAATTAGCAATCCCTCAGAATTTGAATGTCATCTGATTCATGTCCACCATGTAGAGGTGCCAGACTGCTTGTCCCTTGATTTTTTTTCTACCGTCTGATTGAAAGTTCAGCTTTAGTAGGGAAAACTTACCAGATACAGTTGGATAGCCTGAACAAATATAAGTAAAAAACTTCGCAAACATTCATTGATTAGGCCTCAGATCCCACCATTAAAGCAACACAGATACTGATAAAAATACGTGTGTGTATTGTGAAATGCCTGTACAATACTAGTTAATGGCAAGAAACAGTATCCCAAAAATTGAAACCGCTCAGGAATTCTCTATAACTCTTTGCTCAGCTCCAGAAACTATGAACTTTGCAACATCAGCAAAGCAAGTAAGCTTTCTCGTCAAGTATTTCAATGGAGAATTGTTGCTCAAAATCCATCGCAAGCTCTCTGTCCAGGCTTAAGTTTTTTGTTAGTGTCGAATGCAACAATTGCAGTTTTGGGATTCTGGCAAATAATAAAGCAAAAGAGGTTATAACAATTTTAGTAATCCCGAAAGCAGATTGTCTTTTTTTAAACCTCTGCATCTGCTTTCAATTACTGCTATTATTATTTCCTTCTTTTTCTTCATCTTAGAACTTTGACTTGAGGAAGGCTGCTTTTGATGTCTATTCTTAAATTAAAAACCCTCCATCTTGAGAAGCTTTATCAATCGTGATGTAGGCTTCTTTATATTCAATGAGAAGCCTTACCTCGGGTAGGTGTGAATTTTCATACAGATTTACATAGCAGTTGCGCATCCCCAATTCCCCATATATTCAATTATGTTATTAAACCAACATATGTTCAAAATACATGTGATTTTTAAAATCACATGCAAATCACATATATTTTGAATTCATGTCAGCCGAGTCGGAGAAAATTCCACTAATTCAAGCCCAAATCTATTAGTTTTGGCAACATGTCGTTATCATGTTTCTCCCTCAAGTACAGTGAAACTCTGCCTGCTGCCCTGCTGCCCTGCTGCACTGCCATGTAGAAGAGCAAAGAGTGTCCCATGATAGAAAACCATCCTTAGCATTTCACTTCTACACGTGTATGTTGGTTCAAATTAAATTTTACAGATTTAATGGTAAATATGTTCATTTGAAATTTAAAATGATAACAAAACAAAATTTTAACCATAAAATAAATTTTATCTATTTTACTTAAAATGAAAAAAAAAAAAAATCCTGATCGTGATCATGGCCGGAGTAGACGGCCGGCAGCTAGATGCTACTCAAGGATATAGTAGCCTTTTAGAGCACTCTATATTTTGTCTACTCAAATTCCACAACCACTGGGATAATTCTCGGGACAAAGTCTATACGTCTAAGACCTTTGGGTTTCATTGACGACTACTTGCAGCCGCTTATTAAGAATAGACATCAAAAAGTGGAAATTCTATTACCTTCTTATACTTGTAAAAGGACCATACCCCTTAATTCTTGGCAAAAGGCCAAACGACTAAGCAATCCACCCATTCAGAGCATTGACAACAATGTTCTTTTATTGACAATTTAGGGATTTTGACTGAAAAAGTAGGAAGATAAAAATTTGATTTTTTACACTTTTATTTTATTCATATTTAATTATACTGATGTTGTAATGTTAACCAGTCTTTAATTTTTTAATTTTTAATTTTTAATTTTTTAAAAAAGAGTTGATTTAAGGTCTGATCGGCATTGTCGCGTCAGCAGAGTGAGATAGAAATGAGATAAAAGTGCAATTTTTAGCATTATTCTTTTCTTTTGAAATGAAAAAGATAGACATTCATGCAATTCTATAAATTTGAGTTAAAATATCAATTGAATGAATTCAATTAGAGATTATGTTTGTCCAAGAAAAACTTTGTCCCACGTAGAGACAATCGTTCGTTGAGAAAAAGTAGTTGAATATGTAATTCAGTTGGAAGTAGCCAAATTCAAGTAGAGACAAAGGTGCAATTAATTCGTCTGTTTCCTTGTGAGACAAACAGCTAATTCTGGGGATTGTGTTTACAATCCACGGTGGGCAAAATAGGCCCAATGTTATCCACTGAGCTATGAATTCTATCCTTCATTTCTCGAATGTTTTGTACACATTTTCCATATGAAGCCGAAAAGCACGTTACCCAACTGAAATCCTTCTTGTTGACATTCATTTACTTATAAATAACGTGTTCTAAGAAAATTTTACTTTTTACTCACTTATGGTTTAGAAAATTCACACTTCATCTTCGAATTGTCAAAATATTATATATACACTTTACCCATTTATGACGTTTTTATAATCATTGATTGCAACTACTGAATTAAGGGTGTTGTTCGTATTTTGAGTTTGGGTCATATCGAAATATATGTATAAGACTGTATATATATATCAATTATAATTCGTTAATTTTATATTAGATTTGTAAGTCGTATAAAAAATTGTCAATCATATATTGAACTTATGATTTACTTGAATCGAAATTCCTTATAATCAATTAGAAAGTTGCAAGTATTCAAGCACCCTCGAGAGAGGGAAATACGAGGCTCACTTGCCCAAAAGATATGAAGTCTCGTACTGCAAGAGATCCTAATTAGATTTACTCCTAATAATATATCTTTAAAGTACAAAGGGTGTGCTTGCTTGCACACTAAGGATTATATGAACTTATCCTACATCACTTGATTGGAATAATAACAATGAAAAACAAATTTATCGCAAGTAATCAAATATGATATGGGGGTAATTACAATGCTTAATTGGGAAGATCTTAATTAAAAACTTTTTTTTTTTTTCTATCTTCTTCACCTTCTACTTCACAAAAGAGCAGTAAAACCTACATTATCCCCCACACAACCGATCACTCTAGTGGAAAATCAGTAAAACAACAGAAGAAACTTGGCCCCATAATCATCAAGGAAACATATCTCAATTTCTTTCGGGGCAAGTGAGAAGGAATTGAGAAACTTATAGAAATTAGATCCTTGTATTGAGAAACACATGTTGAAACCTACCTTGGCCTTCCAGAAGAGGCTCCACTACCACTACCAGATCCATACATATGGCCTTGATGATAATTATGATGATGTCCCATCATCATCATATTGGACTGCACCCCACCATACATCCCACCCCCACCACCAAACCCACCCCCAGAGTTGCCACTATTTCCAACACCGCCATCACCGCCATCTCTCTCCCCTTGCCTTCCAATAACACTCTTCTCTCCCTCCATCTCTCTGAACTTCTGCAGATAAATCTTCAAAGGCTCAACATACTCTTCGAACCCAAGCGTCGTCATGGCCCACAGAAGATCGTCGCCGTTGATCGTCTTCCTCTTCTCTCTCTGGCACTTATCGGACGCTTCTCCTGTAATGAAGCTGATGAACTCCGACACGCACTCTTGCACAGTCTCTTTAGCTTCCTTCGAGATCTTCGCGTTCGCCGGCAACGCTTTCTTCATGATCCTGCTCACGTTTGCTATAGGCAAGAACCTGTCCTGCTCTCTCAGCGATGACTCACTGTTGAAGTTTGTGTTGTGTCCACCGGAATCGTTGTCGGAGTCAGCCATGAACTCAAAAGATGTCGAAATTTCCTGAGATGGGTTTTGCAGAAGAACGTCAAAGAGAATGAGAGAAACAGTGCATGAGAGTGAGTGTAAATTTGCAGAGAAGTTAGGGTTTTGGGTAACAGAGCCCAAGCTAGCTGGGATTGTGGTACGGTGGTTTGTGATTGTGTGAGTATAGGCGAAGTTAAGTATGGTTTAATCATCGGATTAAATATTAAATCCTGTATGACAGGTGGAATGGTATTGGGCCGTTCGTTTTATCGATAAGTTTCTGACACGTGGAAGTGTGATGAGCCGTTGGATTTAAATGGGAAGAGAAGAGATCTTGTTTGTTTTAGGTTGTAGCACGTGATCTAGCCAGGCCCTTGGCGGGGTCGGCTCAGCTGCAGCCTCTAGCTTAAGCTTACACTGAATGATCCCATCCCATGCATTGGGGAAATATGGGATGTTGATAACTTGATATTTGGGCAAACTACAATTTAGTTTGTTAGATTTGCATTAGTAGGATTCATCATCTATTCTTTCATTCCAAATATAACGAAAAGACAGGATTTGAGATCCATGCAATTCTTATAAATTGTTTGGGCCTTGAATTAACTTAACCTAAATCATTTATTTATAAAGAACGGTTGAACACAAGCCACATTAACAATAAAAATAAAGGTGTCTTTTTATTTTGGGGTGGCCGACTACTTCTCAAGGTGAGAGATGGCTCAACCAACTTCAAAACATATGGTTTTTTTTTTTTTGCGTAATCTGGTCACTCTCAACCTTTTTTGGACCACCCTTAATGTGCCGGGGTGGCCGCTCACCTCCTCAAAGTGAGGGGTGATTGGCCACCCTTTTGGAATGATTTGACTCACCTTACAGCCTGTTTTGAAGTGATCGGTAATTTCTTTGAAGTGGCTAATCACTAAGAATGAAATCATAATTTTTTATTCAGACGAGCTAAAATATGAATGAGGGGGTCAAAATTAATCTTGATAGTGGCCAAAGATTAATTTTTAAGCATAAAAATACATATATACTTAATAAAAAAAATTAAAAGAGAATTTAAAAGCTAAAACTGGTCATGACTTACCTTGGTCTATATACAGTTCTATCCCTGCCGATCACTCTACCCGAGCAAAGCATTTTGAGTCATTCATCGCAAATTGCAGGCTCTTATTGTTCTTAAAAATTGCAGAGATCTCAATCTTACAGAGGAAGAAATAAAGGACTAGATTAGGAATCTGTTTGCATCACTTGGGCAAGAAAATAAGAGAGAATAAGAAGACTCACCCACAAAGAGCTTGTTGGGGGCTCAACCTTCTCAAGCCGTGCCACGCTGCCAATTAACTTAATTAATTATCTCGTCATCCTTACAATTGATGATGGCCGGTTGCTTACTTCAGTGTTTGGGGGGGGCCATCCATCAATTCCTAGCCAATATGATCATCCGATGGCACTAAGACTTTTTCTTAATTGTCCACATTAGACGGTCCTGATTTCAACGCAATGACTTTGTGGGTCCGTTCTTGTTATAAAAAGACATGCTACGTGGGCACATTGATGATTAGGATTGGTGGTAGGTTTGCCTACTGGGACACGTCATTAGTTGATAATTAAAGGTTTGTCATTAAGTTTAATTGGTCATGTTTCTGTGTTGGGGGCATGCAGGGGTTCCACTTCACAAAGTGGTGTGCTTTATCTTCAGCAGCCAACAGTGAAGCAGTACTATAGCACAAGATAAGAACCGAATTATAATGGTTTTCAGTGTAAAGTTTTTTGTCAGATTAATTAGAAAAAGGGTGCGAAATTTTTAGAAGCAAGGTTTTCCAAATAAACTAGATTAGAGATAACATGAAAAGTTTGGAATCTTCTTGTGAGTGTTAATGCTTTTCGCATATATATACTTTAAAGTAAGGTCCTAATATGGACAAAATTTTCTATTAAATTTGGTTTAAGAAAATTCTTTCGCTTTTTTTTTTAAAAAAAAAAATCATATTATTTATGTATAATCTGCCAAAATAAATAAAATTAAATTAAAAGAAAATGTTGTCATCTTGCATACTCTTAAAACTTCTAGCTGTCATTATGTTATATATATAATTTGTTTATGCTCAAAGTGAAAAGAAAGTGGAAGGACAGGACACACCACTTTCTGTGTCACCACTGGACCCTAGATATCCTGTACCACTATACTTCACATCCAATCAAAATTATCAAATCCTCAAAGCCCCCCATCTTTCTTTCTTTTTTTGTGAGTAAAGCCCCCCCACTTTGGATGAACGTAATTAGCGTATTACTTACATGAGCAAAAGTTGTTCTTTTTGTTCTTTTGGGATAAAAGATTTAATGCACAATCCAGATAATCCTTATGTGATATGTGCAAATTGCAAGATCATGAATCGAATACTTCCTCAAATGTGTTGTTCTAAAGACTGGATTCTCCTTTCCATCAACCCCAATCTAAGTTTCTGACTTCTATATGACCCTCTCCTTTTCCCCCTTTCCCTCTATTCTCTTTTTTTTTCAACATTCCTTCCTTTTCTGAGGCTACTTGCTTCTTTGGATGCTCTATCCACCTCTTTTGAGGCCTTATTCATTGCCTCTGACAATATATCTCGGATCAAAAACTCCGTTGGCTTCTCCTCTACTGCAGATTGTCCGACTTCCGCCTCCTCTATTCATCCCAGGTCACGAATATGCCTCTTTTTGAAGATTTTGGATTGAGTTTTTTTTTAAAACCCGATATGTCAATTTCAATAAGCTCCACCGTCAAACGCGCCACTCCACTTTCCTCTTAGGTCTCTCCGCTTTTAGTCACTACCACCCGCATTACTGTCTGGCCAACATGAGCCAGAGCATGTCTCACATGTGCCCGTGAGTAAATCTTACTCGCGGGTGTGTGTCCCACACACCCCAACGCGTAGATTGCCTTCCGCTGCGCATGCCGCTTCTTTTCCTTCCATCCACTGCCTTTTGCCGCCATTATCGGTCTCCTGTGGTGGTCTCCTATCTCCCAACACCCATTGCTAGCACGTGGTCTTCACACACTGGTCCTCAACTGTGTGCATGCCCCCTTCTTCCACCCTGCCCTCCACCAATGGTATTGCTTCGCGATTTTATTTATTGTTTTTTTAATTTTCCTTGTATTTTTCTCTTTTACTTTTTTTTTTTTTGTGTTTTTGTGTTTTTGTTGTTGTTTCCAATCAGGTATTTGAGTAGGGTTGAAGGGCATTTTTAGGGGCATGCCTTTATTTGCATCCCTTGTTTTGGGGGTTCAAATAAAGTTGAAAGGTCTTGCGACGGTCATGCACCTGCCAGTACCTTGTCTAACCGCCTTTAATGGCGGTCGCGTTTTTTGGTTTTCATGCCAAGAATCCATTAGGCCACATAATTCATTTGATATATTCTATTTTAATTTTATGTTTAATATGTGACTTATTGTAGTGTTGCCAGCCTTTTTTTGTTGTAGTTCTTATATCATGTACTTACAAAAAGAAAAAGAAAAAGAAAGCTTGTCAAATTTCAATGAAATTTGGGTGACTTGAGAAAGAATGAACTACAGGATCCACCTACTCTAGTAAATCTACAGTGCAGAATTTAGGCAAGTGGATCCCACAACTCTCTTCTCCTAGACAACCTGAATTTCAGTGAAATTCAAGCGGCTTAATTTCAACCGATCATGATCCACATTTTTTTAAGTATAAAATGTGGATTCGGTTAGGAATTTAGGATAAAGATTTCTTTCAAATTAAATTGAAAAAAATTCTTTAAATCCATTCTATAAAATAATCATGTTCCTCTTAAGCATGTGAGAAATACATACATTTTTAAATAACATTAAAGAGTTAAAAAAATTCTATTTAAAAAGTATATGCTTCTCACATACTAAAAAATATATAACAATTTTATATACAAGGTTAAAAAAAATTCTTCTAACCTAATTTGCAGAAAACACTATAGAAGTAGGTATGAAAACCATTCAAGCTTTGAGTAATTGGGTCAATGTATATTATACGACAATTTTTCTTATTCAAACGACCAAGTATAATTCCCCATATGGTGGTTTTCATCTTTATATTTATTGCTAATGCTTGACGTTTTGATCATCACGGTCCTATCAATATTAAGTATGATTAGGCAATTGAATAGAAAAAAAAAAAAAAAAAAAAAAAAAAAAAAAAAAGGTATGTTTAGGCATAAAACAACTAGGCCATTATGTTCATGTCCTACTAATAATGCTACTCCTATAGCTTATAATTTTTTATCAGTTATTATGGTCCCAAGCATTTTTCTGTCCAAACCCAAGGGTTTTGCTCAACCATCAGAAGGGAATTGCACATTAATTCAACATACCTTGCTTGCTTTGTAACCTTTGGATTGAAATTTCCTAAATTTCTATTGAAATTCAGATAACCTAATTTTAGAGAATTCTCATCTATTTAATTTGGACAATAATTGTAAGGAAGTCCGTATGAAACCCACCTGATATGTGGCTGTCTAAAATTTATTTGGACATATTAATTTTATATAAACAATCTTACCATTATTGTTCAAATTGTTGGAGATCTCAATACTAGGCTTTTACCCTCAAAATTAGCCTTGAGCTGCCTTTCCGCAATTTTTACGGCCCTAAATGGTGAAAACCAATCCAAAAATTAGCTCTATTTGCTAATATTTTTTCGTTTTTTTTGTTAAAATAAAAATATTAATAAATAACTCAAAACACTTTTAATTACTTTCACATTTATTTCGCAGCAAAATACTTTTTCAAATAAAAAATAAAAAACACCATTTGAAAAACATTAACAAACGGAACGGTCTATTAATTCCGTTGTAATGCTTTGATATTACAGTAGAAACAAATCCTTATTTTCATTTCTAAAAGTAAAAAGTTAAGATGAATTAAAAAATGCATTTGATATGACATTTCGGAAATTAATTTTGAGTAATTAATTCTTAGAAAAAGGACCGTTTTAAAGAAATTTAATATTGTTTTCTACATTAATTCAAAAGCATGGACCCATTATCCATAGAAAACAACCTGAAAATGAAAAGCTTTATTTGGAAATTTAAATTCGGCCTTATTTAATTTTGAAAACAATATTTTGATTGGAATTTTTTATTTCATTCTCACGCAAATATAAATTTCCAGATTAATTACTCTATTTGGGTGTGACATATTTGCATAATCGAAGACTTTTGATTTCTGAACAAAAGGCAGATGTTAAGTTAAATTATTTTATGAGTAAAAAAAAAAAAAAGTTAAATTATTTTATAGTGGAAACCTCATAATCTTGCTTACTTTTTTTTTCCATGAAAGAAAAGATGAACAATTTCCCTTTTGTTAGCATTTTTTTACTCGACTAGATATTTAATCAGCTTGCTTACCCATGCTTGGGCGTGCTACATGTTACCAATGCCATGTTTAGATTAATGAAAGAATGTTGGCAAGAGAGTGATTGGAAGTAAACTCGGAGACTTATAGGGAGTGTTAATGGAAATATATCTAATGCTTAAGTTAGTAAGAGATTTCATAAAAAGAAAGGAAAGATAATGCAAAAGTAGAGGGGCGTCAAGAATCTGTATCCAGAATGGACATTCTCTCTTACTCAGGTGAAGTGTTTCTTTCCCTTGTATGCTTTGGCCAAGTATCATTTACTGATTGGGCACAATCCTGGTTAAGCGGGACATCCACCTCGCGTCCTCTAATGAGGTATGTCTTTTGTCAAATGTCATTTATTGGTAAAGTATCATTCGCTGAAGTGTCTCTTACTCAAGTGAAGTGTTTCTTTCCCTTGTATGCCTTTGGCCAAGTATCATTCGTTGATTGGGCACAATCCTGGTTAAGCGGGACATCCACCTCGCGTCCTCTAATGTGGTATGTCTTTTGTCAAATGTCATTTATTGGTAAAGTATAGTCTTTGGCAGGATACATAGTGATACTAAATTCTTTGCCTCCTACAACAATTGCACTTGCCAAATGTTGTGTAGTGCTATGTGTCTATTGGCAGATTAAGGGTGTTGTGCTTGATTCTTTGACAAGAATATAAGGACAATTAAGATGAGATGGCAGAGTAGTTATCCCTGCAACACATCTTCTTTCGTTCTATGAGCAATGGGTTGTCTAGTTTATTTAGCCCATTGGGATCTATGCATGACTTGGGCCCAGTCGCCCAACCCAGGTGGATCTCCTTCACCCAGGGCCAATTGGGTGGTTACTTGGTATATGATATTGATAATTGTAAAGTGCAGAGCTTAAAGAAGAAAGAAAACAGAAATCCATGAATAACCAAAAAGTTTGCAGAAGATTTTTAGAAAGGTAGACAATTGTGCATGTTAGAATAATATATTCTAACAGTGCAGATGGGGATAGATGGGGCAGGCTTGAAAATGTACAGAGAGAACTTTTGATTGCTCACCAAGGTTACAAGACGTGTCTCTCTTTAAAGCTTGGTAAACGGATTATTCTGCCCCTTAAAAACTCTTCAAATAAAAAGGAATACGTAGACCATAAGAGTAGGCTACCAACCTCTACATTTAACTTCCTTTACCAACTTCCAACTTCCAACGGACGTTGCCTTCCAAAATCTGAAAAGAGCTAATTAAGACGAAGACCAATCTTTTGCCCCTCTTTTTCTTTTTTAACTTCAGAATTGCCATCACCATGTTGGGCGTCAACTATTTGCTATTTGACCATAAACACCCTTGACCACTTCCTCTTGTGATTAAAATCATGTAATGACTGAAATTCTGAAAAGTTAGTGACTAATTTGATGATGAAAAAGAGAGAGCTCTTCAAATGGCGTCTGCTTATATTATTTATTTATTGGTAAATTGTAAGAGATTAGTTTTTTTTTAAAAAAAAAATCTTTTAATCTGTGATGTCATTTTTTGATCAAAGAAAAAAAGATAAATATTAACCACAAGTCATCTATTAATCAAGTTTTTTAGTATTATATTCCTTGTTGCATGTTTTTTTTTTTTTTTAAATGAATGGGGAAAAAGGTCACAAGAGAACTTGTTGCATGTTATTCATGAACCAATAAACACAAACTTAGATTATGTGATCAAGATAGGTAAACACCATCAGTACTATAACAACTAGTCATCATTAATTAATCTATTGGCCATAATGATTACTAGCTAATTAATTAGCATTGTAGCTTGCAAAATCAATTAATTGTTGCACCTAGTATATATATATATATCATATTAAATATCACTCATCCATGCCAAATGTCATTAAGCCAATAATTCTGAACTTATTTTAACTTTCATGCAAACATATCATGCAGATTGGCCAAAACACCCTGTATCAATTACCACCATTAGTCAATAATACGATCAATACTTGATAATTGGCAACAATTGATCATTGTCGACGCCAATTGATGTAATGGATGGAAATTAGGTTGTAAATTAAAGTGACAAACAATTACCAATTTACAATTAGAAGCTTTGAGTAAGCTAATTACTCTATAAGAAAAGAAAAATAAACCGCCATTCCAGGAACATTCTATCTTACCTTCCATTTTATTTGAAAAGTTAAGCCTTACTTTCAATTTATTTTATTTTATTTTTTTATTTTTTATTTTTTTGGAGTTTAGTTAGAGTACGCGTGGATATATATAATTCTGCAAACTTATATATTTTATTAAACAATGTATTTGAACATCCAAGGATGGCTATGGTTGTAATTTATGGTGCTAATAAGGCCAGAATAAGCATTAAAAACTTATATGAATAGAAAAAAAAAAAAAAAAAAAGCATTAAAAACTTGTAAAGAGAAAGATGGAGTCTCTTCTATATATATATTGCTTCTCCATAAGCAACGTACTACACGTAAATCACAGCTTTAGAAAGAAGAAAGAAAAAAGCTCAAAGAAGATGAGCTACTTTTGCGGCTTTCACAAGCTTGTGGTGCTGTTCATTTTTTTCTTCATCTTCTTCACCGCAGCGTCGACATGCGGCGCCGCCCAAGAAAACCCGTTGTTGGAAGTGTCGAGCCGAGAAGACTTGGTGAAAATTGCTGGATATGGGGAGGAGAAGCTCTCCACCGTGCTCGTCACCGGTTCAATCCATTGTGAGGCGTGCCTGCATGGTGATGGTGAACCTCAACTTCGTGCCTGGCCCGTATCAGGTTCGATCGTAACACATGTTAATTAATCATTAATTATTGGCTCGATCAGCTTGTTTTTCTATAATATTTCGATCTCTTCCTTTTAATGTTTTCCTTCTAAATATATAGTATATATGCTTTTTCAAGTTATTTTCTGACTACTCTTTGAACTTACTTGCTCCATGTATTAGCAAAACTATTCTCGGAACCTGTGGTTTTGATTTTGAATATCCTCTCCTGGCCAGCTCCTATATATTCATTTTGGGTTCTTGCTTTTTGTGCTTCTGATTCTTAGATAAACGTCGACTATATCAGAATACTTTAACAAACAACTTTCTTTTGCTTTTTCTGATGAAGCAAACATCTTTTCATACTTCTTTTTGATTCGTACCAAAAGATTCATGATCTGTCCTGTCTTCCTATGAGTAGGAGGTTTTTAGTACGTAATAAACAAGAAAAAAAAAAAAAACATATATATAATAATATATGGACCGGAAGAGGATCGGCTCCGCTTCACTCATCGAATTGCAGCCAATTCAGACAATTTCTACAAATAGGGTGTGCTGGGCCCACGTGCCTCGGGTTGCCCTGCATCCCGGGCTGTCTGAAACAGCAACTAACCTCTTTCTCGGAACTGCCCAAATTGGCTGCTTTTCAGTCAGATAAGCAGCTAATCATGATCCTATATCGAAGTTCATATGGGACACCCGAAAAAAAAAAAAAAGTAAATAAATAAAAAGGACAGATGGAGATGCAACATCAAAGCGTCATCTCCCCTTAAATATTGATGAATAAAGAATAATTCTGAATTAAATGAGAAGCAGAAACATTATTATGCATTTATGATTTGTTGACATGGATATAATTACGCTGAAAACAACCAATTATATTTGTAAACCCCCGCCCAACAAAACTAAAAAGAAAAAGAAAGGACATTATGTCGATCTAAATGAAAGGCTGAAAGGCAGAAACAACCATTTGCATTAATGACTATTTTGTCGTGGATACAATTATGCTAAAAAAAACGATTTGTTTGTAAGATTTGAAAAAGATGTATTAATTGAATTTAATCCTAGACAACCATAAAGTTACCCTCTCCAATCATGTCTATTAAACTGATACCTGTTTTTAAAGCATGTTATTTTCATATCCATTTTTAATAGGATTAACGAAGCATGTGATTCTTACAAGTTTTAAAAATTTATGTCAATTTAATAGACTATGTTGAATTCTTCAATCCAAGTTTGGAGAAAAAATTTGTCCAAATCCATCAATCATTTGCAAATTAAGTGGCATTGTGGATAAATGTGCCCATCATCATCGATCAGCACCACCATGATCATTTGGTTTATTCTAAAATCTGCAGGTGCTTTGGTGGCCGTTAAATGCCATCACCATGGGAAGAAGAGTAGATCAAGATGGGCACAACAAGGTGTCACTGATGAATTCGGAGATTTCGTTGTGGATCTTCCTTCCCAACTCCATGCAGTCCCCAACCTGGAAAAAACATGTTCCATTACGGTTCTTCGAGTACCAAAGAACTCACCCTGTCGGCCAGCTCATGTCAGGAAACAAAAGGGACTGAGACTGTCATCAGTTGGGAGCAGCATTCGTATTTACACTGCTGGAAGGATAAAGTTCCTGCACATGACTTCTAGACCTTTGGAAGCATGCATGAAGAGGAGTGGTGACAAAGAGATGCTGTGGTAGACATTTTGTTGATGAGCAGATATGCATACATGCATACAGCACCATGGCTCTCATTTGGATGGCGCTTCAGTCACAGCATTGAGTTACGAGGGACCATGCATCCCGATCAATCTATCTGTTGTAAAGATGCTCGGGTGAAAAGGAGAATAATATACAGCATGTGTGTAAATACATGGTGAGAAATACCATATATTAGAGTTCTTCCATAAAAGAAATTGAAATTATTGAATTGCAGTATCAATAAGAGAATTATGTAAGATCAAAGAGTCGTAAGACTTGCTGCAACCAATACATTTCTAAAACAACATCAAGGTGAACCAACATAGAAATTTTGCACCCAAGACTGATCGATAACAAGAAACCATAGAGGACACATCCACCAATAAAACCTTGAATGCATGGTAAGATTGAAAACCACTCGGAACTTCTCCACAACTTTTTGCTAAGCACCAGAAACAATGTACTTTGCAACATCAGCACAGCAAGTAAGCTTATCTGCTTTCTCATCAGGGATCTCAATGGAGAACTCTTGCTCAAAAGCCATAACAAGCTCTACCCTGTCCAAGCTGTCCAGGCTTAAGTCCTTTTGAAAATCAGCTGTTGTAGTAACCTGTTCCAGCATAATTCGAAAATAACATTAATTTCCTTTCACTAGTAGCCTAATTTTGTAAAAACATTTATCTCAACATAGAAAATTGTCCAACAAGAAACGCAAAAGTAAATAGCAGATACAGAGTAACTTGTGGTTCATAATTTCAGAACAAATTTAAGATGGACAAATGATAAGAGTCTGTAGTGAGTTATGATGACAACCATTGATTTACCTTAGAGGCATCGATTTTGTCAAATTTCTTAACCAGTCCAATCACTCGATCCATTATTTGATCAGGGCCGGTCACTGTTGATGAGCACATCTGGTGGCTCAATTGCTTGAGCACATTCCGGTTCTCAGCTAATAACCACCTTTCAGCTGATCCCCTCACCCTCACATGCCTCAAGATGGAATTTCTTACGCTTTGCATGTTCAGGAGATCTGAGAAAGCCAAGTAATTGAATTAACATAACTCTATTTCATTTGAGGGGCACAGATTAAATTACAGAAAGGATATAGGTACAGGTACTCAAACAAGAACTGGTTATTACCAAGACTGAGGTCAAGAAAGGAAGACAGAAATTCAAACCAGTTATATAGAAAGGTTCTTAACATCTAAAATATGCATATTGGGTAAGGATTGTGTTTATAACAGCTTGACTTAGCTGGGACTTATACAATAACCGCAACATTCTGGCTTCAAAGATTAGACTTCACCTAAATATATGACTATTGCAGCTTGTAAGGTCTAGCACGTGAAAACTACTTGATCCATTGCGAAATACAGTAAGAATCTCAACTTCTAGTAGTTTTTATGCATAGCATGCCCGTTTGATGATTGGGACCACAAACTGTATCATATGCCACCAAGGAAACTTCCAGGAAACTCCCAGGTTAAAAGTTAAGAAAAGCATAAAAAGCATAGGAGAACTATTTGAAACTAATGCGGTTTAAAACTTTCCCAGTTGATTAAACAGATTTTAATTCAAATGAACGCATGTAGGAGCTATGAAAAGCAACACAGTTCTTAGATTTCTTTTTATCAAACAGTTGATGATTCCGTCAGAATTGGCACTTACTGTCATAGCCATGCACACTGCCGAATCCTAACACGCCTAATCTTAAGATGATGTCCTAACATATTACATCAGAGCCTCACATGGAGATTCCCCGAGTGTTCGTCTCCTCAACACAGTTTGTGTGTGTATGTGGGCGGGTTGGTGCACGTGCAGTTTGAGCAGGGGTTTAGACCCAGTGGACCAATCTTGATGTTCAATTATATGGTCTGTTCGGATATCAATTCCAAACTACTTGTCAAATATTCAAACAACATCCGATTTTGCAGGCAAAAGTTTATTCAATATACAATTTCAGGGACTCAAACAAACTGTAGAACTAGTCGAAAACAGTCCAAGCTGCCATATGTGACACAGAACCAGGATGTCATTACAATAGTAAGCAAATGAAGTAACACAAGCTATCTAACTTTGATTAGAAAAGCATTACAGAGAGTGCATAAAAGAAATAGCGAAATTGATAGAAAATTAGAACTAGGCAGTATTATTAGTGACATGGGTGTTGGATTCTGGTACCACAAAGGAACAAATATAAGGAGGCAAGCAAGAAGTGATTGATCGAACACTCACGAGATTGGTGCTGTGCTTGGCTCTTTCGTTTGGTCGGCGCTGATAGTCTGCTACGTTGCCTATGTGTTTGCTTTATTGCCCGAAAGAAGTCAGAGCGCTATAATGACATCTGGCTGCTCTCCCAGTCGTCCAAGTCCCTTCACGGTTAAAACTAGAGGAATCGTGCATATAGTTGATTTTTAAATTAAAGCTACTAGTATACTAGATAGAGAGGTCTCCCCCCGGCTTCTCTTTTTTATTATTATTTTTTTAAAAAAGAAATAGAGAATTAAATTACTTTTTTATTCAAATATATTTTCCTTATCTTTTCTTATATCATTAAAGATACATGCTGCCTCTCTATCTCCTAGCCATGTCACATTCATCTTTTTTTCAAACCAACCATTAGAATTTTGATCTTATGACCCACATGTGAGTCCTACAAATTTAATAGTAAATTTTTAAAAAAATTATAGATGAAGAGTAATAATGCATGTCAACCCTTATATCTACATTGTATCAACCAAAATTAATATGACTTTTAAAATCACAATTGGATCAAAAGTCAATAATGATCTATCATAAATTTAATAGTAATTTTAAAAGTAACATCACTTTTGATTGACAGAGAATAGATATGAAAAAATAACATTTTTAATCATTAAAATAATTTTTTTTTTTACAAAAGACAAATTTCCTACTTACTCTCACATTTTTTACAGAATCCCAACATAGTCCCAATGAAAGGCAAAGAAATGAGATATGAGAAAAAAATATTTTGTATTAAAATAATAGATAAGGAAGCTAAATTGCTTTTCAATACATTGGGTAGCACTCTAGCATACCCAATGTTTAGAGAAGGTATATGGTATTTGGTGCATGTGGTTTTTTTGTAATTTTTTTTAAAATATTTTATTTATAAAATTTTTAAAAAAAAAACTCTTAAAAAGTCATTGGAACAAACTTCGTTGATGTTCTCTAAACTAAGAAAAACCCAAGAGAAATATAGGATATTACTTTTGCTTCTCTATCTATTATTATTTTTATTTAAAAAGTGTTATCTTTATTCTCTTTCCTCTTTATTTCTTCTAGCATTCATTTGAACCCCTACTCACCACACAAGCCCTTCTTCCTCTGGGAGATCCTGAGCATTCCATATACTTCTCCCAACATAGGATGGCTTTTGTCACAATTGAGATTCCAAAATATTTTCACGCAGGTAATATTTATCCTTAAAAATATGTGCTATCAATGTATATGGTGTTTGGAACAACTGCTACCTTTGCTTTGCCAAGAGAGCTTTATTAAAGCACTTAAGCTCTCTGAATCTCAGGCCGCCAATAAATTTGGAGCACCTCAATTTAGCATAGATCATCCAAACCATTTTTGACACATTATCCTTATCTTCCCACTAGATTCAAAGCATCATCGAATTAATTTATTTATAAAGAGCTTTTAGCAACTAGAATACACTCATGTTATATATTGGAATAGTTTGGATTACCATTTTGAGAATAATATCTTTTTCATGCTTGTGATAAAAATTTCTTGTTCCACCCATTAATATGACTCCATATCCGCTCCTTTATGCTCTTGAAGGTTCGAGTTTTATATTTTTGAACAATAGCTGGTAGCCCCAAATATTTTTCATACCTTGTCGTTAATTGTACTCTTACCAAAGAAATAATGTAGTCCCGAGCCTCCCTTTTGGTGTTCCCATAGAAGAAAATAGAGGCATTCTACATTTTAAGCTTTTGTCATAACGCTTTTTTTGTATACTTTCCAACAACTTTTGAATTCTGCTCAATTACATAGTATTTGCTTTACAAAACAATAAGCTATTATTTGCCAAAAAAAAAAATAGATGACTCAGTTTGGTGCCCCCTCCTGTAATTGGAACACCTATGATCGATCTACTATCCCCCACCTTCTGGATGAGTGAGCTCAACCCTTCTGCAAACAAAAGAAATAGGTAGGGGATACAATACCATCTTGCCTAAGTCCTCTGGACGGTGTGATTTTTTTCCAAAGGTTGGCTGTTAATAAGTACATAAAAATTGACTAATTTGATGCGCACCATGATTAATGTCACTCACCTCTCTGCAATCCCAGTATCTTTTATTATCGCCTCCAGTAAATTCCATTAAACTAAATTCATACTCTTTACTCATATCTAGTTTGAGCGCTATGTATCATTTATTCCCTTTCATTCGAAACTACATTGTGCGAAGTGTCTTATGTGCCACTAAGATATTATTTTTAATCAATCTTCCAAAGATAAAAGCACTTTAATTATTGGAAATGATACTAGACAATATTTTCTTCAGCCTATTTGCTAAATGGTTTTAACAATTGCTAATATTTAGACCGGCTGAAAAAAAAAAAATACCATGCTAAGATTACTAGCAAATAGGCTGGAGAAAATATTAGCAATATTCGCTAATACCTTGGAAGAAGATATTGATTCTTAGAAACAATATTAGCAATATTTTGGGGACATTGCAATCTCTTCGGTAGGCACGACAACATTAAACTAATTAAACATTGAGAATTTGAGAAACATTACAAATAAAGTGGTAGACTGAGCGGTTAAGTGTCGGAAAAATACAATTTAGAAAGGGCAAAAGTCGTTTTTTTTTTTTTAATTTATTTATTAAACCATAGAAAGTAGTAAACTAGTTGTAGTCATGTCATGAAATAGTTCAAAAAAGTTGAAAAATATAAAAGAGAAAATGGGAAACGAGGACAAAAGAGAGAAAAGTTCATATGTCTTTTTCACACCAAATATTTCCTCTTTTACCTCCAGAGGTGAAAACAATTTACCCAACTTATAATAATGGGAAATAAGAATAATAGTGATTAGTGAAGGTGAGTCACATAAACGCTGAGATGAGCACATCTTTATTAAATAATTAGAAAAAGTAGACGTATCCTTTTACATTATTATATCATTATTAATGTGTTTTTTAAATTGTCAATTGTGTTATTGTCTCTTTCTAATCCTTTCTATCAAAATAATGTCAATGTTTTTTTAAGCCAACAAAAAGATAAAATTAAGCTTAAAATTTTTTTAATAAAATAAAAATATCTTTATCAATTTTTTTTAAAAAAAATTAAAAACTAAAAAAAATTATTAAAATTAAAAATATAATAATAAAAAATCGAGAGATGACTGAGTCACCTCTTTGGTCAACAAGGGTGTATATATGGCCGAATGGGGTGACTCAATCATTCCCTTTATTTATTTATTTATTTTTAGATATTTTTTTTAAAAAAATATTTTCTTTTAGTTTTTTATAATTTTTATAATTTTATGAAGGATATTTTTTACATTAAAAATACATTAACATTGTTTTAATAGTTTAGAATGAATATTGAAACAATTGATAATTTAATAATAAGGTGACGGTTTGAGAGGATATTTGTATTTTTTTTCTAAATAATTTATATGTATTATTTTAAGAATAACAAAAGAATTAAAATATAAATATTCACAAGTAAAAATATGGTACAGAAGCTCATCTGATAAATAATTGATGGCGTTCATTCTGAGTCGCTTAAAGCACAGAGCATTTGAGAGTTGAAAAAATTAGCAGTAAATAGTAAAAGTGGGGAGGAACGAAAGGAAAGGACTTTGTCAAAATGATGACGTGACGACCATCCCCACTACCCCAAAACATCATTTCAATGGGCCACCATTGGATCTTCCAAACTCGTCGGAGATTATATTTAATTAGCGCTTTGCCTTTCCCTTTGTTTTTTGGTGCTCCTCAATGCTTCTCAAAAGCCTTAAAAATATTATTGACATTATGATTGTTATTGCGGTTTTGTTTTGGGGACAAAATTCTCCAAAATGGGGCATCTAGAAGGGCTTCTCTTTGATGGGTTGCTCTTGATTTTCTTTAATTTATGGTGGGTATAAGTATAATTGTGTTATTGTGGGGGACTCTTATTTAAGATTCTGCAAGTGGGTTCTTTTTTTCTTTTTTCTTTTTTTCCTTTTCGGTTTTTTTTTTTTTGTCGGTCATAATAAAAATGGGTAATGTGAATGGAAGAGAAGATGGGAGTAGTAGCCCATCTGGGGGTGAGGACAGTGGTGTAGAAGGTGGTGGTGGCGGTGGCGGTTTGGAAGAAGGCATGGCTGCACCGGGTGGAGCCCATGGTGTGTCTCCTCCTGACTTGATGGGTCAGTCCCCTCCGCATAGCCCAAGGGCCACCCAGTCACCTCTGATGTTCACTCCTCAAGTGAGTTCCTTTTCTCTCTCTCCCTCTCTCTCTCTGTCTCTTTTCTTTTCTGTTATTTTCTTTTTTAAATGCATGTCTTGAATTGTTATAAATTTGGGTAGGGAGGTTTAGACTTGATATCAGTTATTGCCAAAGTTCGGTTTTTTGCATGTGGGGTTTTATGCATCAGTGATTAATTTTAGTATTGTGGCAAAAGGGAATCTGATCAGTTGGGTTGAAATGGTTTTATGGGTGGTGGTGGATTATTCAGCAGAATTGAAGTTTAAATTTTGTTGTTTGGGATCTTTTGGAGATACCTCCAAATAGATTTTACCTCCCCAATGTCGTGTTTAGTATTCTTCTGGAACACTCACTACCCGTTCGATGCAAGTCCAAAAAGAATACCGGTGTTTCAAAAGCCTTTAGTTATACATTTTTCCTGTATCCGCTTCTTCAGTACACAGATGAAAAATTTAATTGCTTTTACCTCTTGCGATGTGTGCTTCTATGTTAATTTATGCATTCAGAGTATAGTTTCTGTGATGAGAATCGGGGACAGAATGTTTAAAGTATAATCACTTTTTAGGAGGCATAAAGCCTTAAATGCAAAAATAGCACCCAAAGTGCTGAATTTTGGTTTTGCTGTACGAAGGAAGTGACTTGTTCCGATCCAGCTTATCAGGGGGATGATCTTATCTTCATTAGCAACTTTGACAAAAACATGGTCTACAGGATCAGAACAACTTCTAGATCCTGTTCTGCTTTGTTGGGCTTTTATACCTATGTTTTACCTAAGTTCCCTTGAGGAACGTTTTAAATACCATTGAATCACTATTAGCAAGTTCATTCCTATTCTATATATAACAATCTTCGGCCTGAAATATGTTGCCGTTAACTGCACATGTATCTGACCTGTTCATTCTGATGTGTGTTCAGTGTTCCTATGGATAGTTATATCAAAGCATTACTTTTCGTATATCTTATTTGTTACCTCTTTCTAGGTCCCTGTGGTTCCATTACAAAGACCTGATGACATGTACATTCCAAGCCATTCATGGATGCAAACTGCTTCATCTTTTGAAGACATGTGCAGTGAGCAAGGAATTCCAACAATGATTACATGGAGCTATGATGGCAAGGAAGTAGCTGTGGAGGGATCGTGGGATAATTGGAGGACAAGGTTCCAGAAACTCATTGCCTTCCTCTTTCACTCTTTAAACTCTACTTGTGCTACACCTAACATCCCTTTTACCTTGCTGATCAGAATGCCCCTGCAGAGATCAGGAAAAGACTTCACTATAATGAAAGTTCTGCCATCTGGTGTTTACCAGTATAGGTTTATTGTTGATGGACAGTGGAGGTATGCCCCTGAATTTCCCTGGGCCCAAGATGAGGCAGGCAACACTTACAATGTCTTGGACTTTCAGGTTAATATCTTCTTCTCCACTTTTCTTGTCTATGCCGGTATATGAGATGAATGTAACAATCATAGCATAGAGAACTTGCATTAACAGTTTGTCTCAATGAGAACACTAAAGCCAGATTTATGAGTTTTGATGCTTTTTAAAGATATAACCAGGGGCTTGTGTATAAACTAAACTAGGTTTTACAGTGCCTTTGTTTCAGCAACTAGTGGTTGGGATACCAACTAATTCTTGTTAGCAACCTTGTTTTGGGTTGTACATTATATAACGTGTCATTTTATTTCCAACAATCTTAATCCATTTCTTTTTTGCCTTCATCTTGCTTAATATTGCATGACAGCACAAAAATCTAGCTTGTACAACCTTCCTCTAGCTCTCTGTATAGCTCTTTCGGAGATTCGAATAGAGACAAAGCTCTTTTTTGCTTCTGAATTCAAAAGACTAATATTAACCTCTAGTGCTCCATATGAAATTACAAAAACTTTAATTGGGAAGTATGAAAATACAAAACCTATTGTTGCGGGATTTTCATTTTCTTTTTATTTTACTTCTGTTTTAATTATTAATTGTGGAGTGCATCGATGCAAGATGAGCTTGCATGGTCAATATTCAAATTATAGAGAGAATGATCTGTGGCGTGGGTCTATCGTAGTGATTTGTAGAGAATATAGCTTTTCTCTGCGAATGGGTCACCTTACTCTGGTCGAAGTGCCTCATTAGAAATTGCTAGTCAGTTATGGTAGCTTTTGTTTGGGTAGTTGTTGTCCTCGTTGTTTGTCTGCATCAAGTTTGTGGCAACTGCTGATTCAGTCTCAATTTCAAATTCTTGATGCCTCTATAGTTTTTAGTGTTCTCCATTCAGTTATAATATTTGCTGTATTAATGTTTTTCGTTTTCATTTCGTGCTTGCACATGGATGCATGCTGTGATGCAATCAATTTAATATGGCATGACGGCAATAGTATGTATGTGCATGCATTAATCATACATCTTTTGTTTTGGTCATCTGCGTCTTAGTGTGTTTGCTTTCATTTAAGGTTCTGCTGCAGAGACACACTAACCTTCAATTAGTCAAAATATTTTGGAATAAGGCTTGGCTACTTTAGGGCAGCGATTTTCTAATTGAGACTGAATGGTGTTTGTTCATTGATGTAATATGTGCAGGATTATGTTCCAGAAGACATTGAAAGCATTTCTGGTTTTGAACCTCCTCAGTCCCCAGACTCAAGTTATAACAATTTGCAACTTGGCTCTGAAGATTTCGCAAAGGAGCCGCCATTGGTGCCTCCACACTTACAGATGACTTTGCTCAACGTTCCTGCGTCAAACATGGAGATTCCACCTCCTTTGTCAAGACCTCAACATGTTGTGCTGAATCATCTTTACATGCAAAAAGGGAAGAGTGGCCCATCTGTGGTAGCACTTGGTACAACTCATAGGTTTCTGGCCAAGTATGTGACCGTGGTGCTCTATAAGTCCTTGCAGAGATAAACATACACTCCATCTATCTCAACTTTTGTAATCTTAAGCCCTTTTATGTAGTTAACATATTCTAAGAGGGGATGTCATTCCATAACTTACTCAGGCAGGTGCATCAGATCAAATTCAACTGCTGTATTTCACGTAATCCAAGTGCTTGATGACCATTGATCCGACAAGTTATTGCTTGTTCTTCCTGCTTGTGATGTCGAGCTGTCCTTTTGCTGAAGGCTTTGATGAAACTTTGAATTTGTACTGCTAATTCTTCCTAAATTATTAGAACATCTCCAGCAACACTAGGTAAAATACCTAACCAAAAAGTGTTATTATCTACTTTAGTTACTTATTGTTCAATATAAACTCAAACAGATTCTCTATTATCTTCTCTACTTTTTTTAAATATTATTTTTCATTATTTTTGATTCATTTCTTGCAATTCTCCATCCATCATCCAAACCACAACAACCCAACCCAACCCCACGTCTGTCAAAAATCACCCACGTTTCTCCTCATCAAGTTCAGCCTTTTCTCACCCTCAGATCTGCAGTGACTGGCTGACTGCTGCGGATTATGGCAGCGAGCTGAAGCGCCGGAGGGACGGGATTGTGGAGTGGCTCTACGTGGGGATGTGTTCATCAGCAGCGGAGCAGTCTCGATGCCAGAACTACAGCAACGTGGATGATTGGAGGGTGGATAATTATCTTAATATCAAGGCATTAGCGGAGAAAGGAGGGTTTTTGGGGACACCACAGTCAAGAGGATGGCGAGGAGTTGAGAGTGAGTGGGGAGCGAGCTGGGTGGACGTGTGGTGGTGCTGGCAGAGGGGTATGGTGAGAATGATTAAACAATTAGAACATTTTGCTACAATAAGTTGAGAATTATTGTAGCAAAGAAAGTCTTTTACATGATGGGAATCTATTGGAAGTGAAAAAAGTCTCATATTAACTATATTTAACTAAGATTATGTTTGGTACGTGGAATGACTATTCTTTGGAATAGTTCTTATTAAGAAAATAATGAGTGTAGTGAATTAGTATTGTAATAGCTATTCTTAAAGTCATGATGGAATGGTTATTCTTTCAATTGAATGAATAATCATTCCTTTATAGCCATTGAAATGGCTATTACAAAGCTAATGCACTACATTTATGTATTTATAAAGGCTATTCTTTAGAATAGCCATTTTGCGTATCAAACATGTCTTAAGGGCTTGTTTGGGATTGCATTGGGAAATAGAGCTTTTAAAGTCAAAAAAAGATTTTTAGCAAAAATTTCATTTTTAAGTTTTTGTCAAAAGTGTGTTTTTACTATTTTTAGAGAAAAAAGTCAAATAAATACTTTTAAAATTTTTTATTAAATAGGTCAGCTTTTTGTTTGACACAGTTTTTTAAGTACTAAAAGTATTTTTTAAGCTTTCTAACGCAATTCCAAACAAGCTCTAATACGACACTTTTAAAAAAAGTTGTTGGAGATGCTTTTATAGATTCTGCAGTGGAGAAGCCAAAGCAGAGATAAAAATCCAGAATTAACTTTTTTAACCCTTTTGTTCATATGCACCGGGCAGCTTCATTGCACTGGATTTCAGTCCACAAATAGAACACTCATGACTACCAATAGAGCAATGCGTAGTGCCAATAGTCTGAAGTAGTGTGCACCTATTTTCAATATGCCATTTGATGCACGCCCACACAAAATGGTGTTTTTGAAAGAAAAGGCTTTTACTATAGGATCGGGATCCCTGAAATTTTCTGAAATTCGGGTCTCCCAGCAGCAGCTCGGCCCGCACTCCCCTCTCTCATTTCCTGCCCAAATAGGGTTACTTTTTAACTCAGCATCTCTCCTAGACATTCCATGGAAAAGCAAGCAGCACCTGCTCTCTGGAATACGGCTACGGGCTACCCTAAACAAAAACCCCCAGTCCCTAGAAAAGAGATTGAAAGAGAAGTTCTCTGTAGGAATTGGATTCCATCCACGTTTTCCTTTCTAGCTTTCTAATACAAACCGCATCTCTCCTAGACCAATTCCTTGGGAAAGCAAGCACCACTCTATCTATAAAAGGTCCCCTAGTTTTAGAGGTTGAAAGAGAAGTTCTCTGTAGGAATTAGATTCCATCTGAGCTCTCTAACGTTCTAGTACAAACCCCAGCAAACGCAGCAATTTGATTCCAACTGCTTTTTCTTATTAAATTGACCTTAATTTTAAACTTTTCAAGTTTCAACTGCTTTTTCTTAATAGGTTCTGGCCTTTTTCCCCGTCATTTTTCTAGGCCCTTTTAGCATCTTGAGAATGGTTAAAGATCTACCTAAAAGGAAACGAAAAGGCAAAAGATGATTCTAATAAGAGGCTCAGAATAAGGTAGTAGGGAAATATTGCAATTCACACATCTTCATTAATAATGTGAAACTGTCAAAACTACTGACAGTCATATATACCAAGCGAATATTAGCTTCCTACTATCAAGCTCAAAGAGGAAAGACCCTTGTTCACTTTCAATGAGAGTAAACAAGCATGCATGTACAAAAATGCAAAGCAATTGGTTATTCAATTTGCTTTATACCCAGCTCTAACATAATATCTCTTCCTCCTTTGAAACTGCACCTTTTCCACCTTGTCTTCCAATCTTCAAACAACCCTCTGCTTAGCAGAGTATGTGACTATTTAAAAACTGGACAACCTTTAACCATAATACCGGGCGCAGTCGGGCATGACGCCAGAGGACAGTGGTCGGGCTGAGTCCCCCACCACTTCAAATTTATGTTCTCATTTTGCAAAGCAAAGAACAATAGAACACCCATGAAAGCTGTCCCAGCATCCAACGCAGCAGATAGAACATAGTTATATTTCTGCCACCAGCCTTTGTGGTATTTGAACACAAAGTAGTTAAAGATGGCTCCAGTGATAAGCCAACTAGCTATATTGGTGGGAGTTGCTGGTGGCATTCCAGCAAAACCATATAATATAACTGGTATATTTATAAAGGGAATCCATTTCTTCTCGGGAAAGATTTTGCTCAATACCCATACAGGAACGGGCAAGAAAGCTCCAACGAGGAACAACCATACCAAGTTATGGTACATCCCTCCAGGTCCAAATAGCCGCCTTGGACCGATCAGGCCCCAGATAACAGAAGCATCAAACGTCACTCGGAATTTAGGGCAAGTCCAGGGGCTGTCAGGATGGAGCGTTTCAACATCGCAGATGTTATTGATGCTCGCCAACATCCACCATGCAACTGCAAGATTCACCGTACCAGCAACAATGGTTCCCACCAGCTGGAAAACAAAAGGGCTGGTCAGAAACTAGCATTCTAAGAACCAAATTCTGATATCATTAATGCATAAGTTTGAGCTGCAGAGACCTGAGCTGTGTACATGCACCGCGGTGGAATTTTCATGTAGTGCCCAAGTTTGAGGTCAGATAAGAAAGAGAGAGCATGGACGGTGCTGATTCTTCCATAAATCTTGAAAAGCAAGTTTGCAATGGGTTTTCCGGGCAGGACATAACCAATTATAAATTGTGCTATTATGTCATATCCAGGTTGCTGCATGGTAGTCAACAAAAACATTGAGATGTTAACATCATAAAATCCACAAGATCTTCCTCCTTCCAGCTCTACATAAAAAATGAGTTTCTTGTCCTTCAAAAGGGCAAAGACAAGAAGAAACACAACAAATTAGAAAGTTGATTCATCACCTGGTTGGTAGTTGCTTGAATGACTCCAATGGGGAGGGTAACAACAAAAGCCAAGGCAAAGGCAAATAGCATCCCCCACCACGGGAGTTGAACCTCTTCTTTCCACACAAAAGACATTACTATGGATACAATCATGCTCCCTAGTAACAAACTGAGGAACCACCATTGAGGCACTTGTTTGTAACTTTTCATCAATCTAGCATGGACGTCCAACTTCGCATTCTTCATTGCTGATCTGCTCTGCCTCAAAATATCACTAGACAAAGGAAACCAATTGTAATTTGTCAATCTGGATACTAATTACTCAACTACACTTAAGATTGTATATTGAAGTAGTGAATTGTACCAGGAGACAAACAAGATATTCATAGCCAGTTCTTTTTCTCAGTAAACTACTACTTCTGATGATTTGAAGGGAATTATAAAAACAAGACAAGTTCTTTTGTAAAATTTTTGGAAAAAGTAAGCAATCGAAAGCATCATTTATCTTGTCTTCCAAACATGAGAGAAGTCAAAGCATTTTGATCTATCTTTTAAATCTACCATCAGAAATGAAAGGTTATAAGATACACCAATCATAATGGTCACCATCTGATGTAAATTATAATTGGGTATCAGTATACAGAGAATGAATGATAATCACCAGAAAATATAGCATATTACATATATCTAGCAAAGTGTAACTGCTTACATGACTCAAAAGTTCGAAAGCAGCCTACCTGCCATGAAATAGTGCCACATGAGTTAGTGTTGCTGCAAATCTCGCAAATCCTGATCCAATAGATAGGGCGAACAAAGGACTAAGATAGAGCTTCCCATAGCTATCATAAGCAGCAACGTTAAGATCATATTGCGGCGTCAAGATCTTCGTGGTATCATATTTGTGCCCAGTGTGAGTGAATAGCTGACTAGAAAATATAGGGAATTTCCGAGCATCAAAGGTGTCAAACTTCCAGTAACACAAAGGGACAATTATGTAGACGAACATAATAAATCCAATCCCAACATTGAGGATGGAAGGCCAGGGAGTCACAAGGGGGCTGCCATGATAAGCAGATATCCCTGCCCAATCAAGAGTGAAGGCACCAACACCAAGTCCTTGGTAACCAGATCCAATTTGCTGAGCTGTGATACTACGTGGCCATGCCCAGCAAACCCATGAGAAGAATGTCAAAATTGGAAACAGATATCCGGGGAGCGCATAATAGAGAAAGCTCAAAGTCATGGCAATAAGGAAAAATTTCATCCGGGTAAGGCCTTTGTTTTTCGGCTCCCTTTCATGTAGTGCTCTGTAGATAAAACAACAAAGTAATTGATTCCATCAGTATCAAATTGTTGGAAATAAGTAACAGTCAATCATAAAACATATTTAGATTATCTGCTTTACACTGATGTATGAGTTCTTTTAGCATGGATGACTTTTGCTTTGTCCATATGCAAATTCTCCATTACTACAATTGATAAATCAAGCAAGTAATTCTTGTCAACTCTATCTTATTTTTTATAAGCAAGATGCTCTCTCTAACCAAAGAGAATATTACACCAACCAGGAAAGATAGCCCAATGAAACAAATCCTCATCCAATGAACACTTGTTTATGACTTGAGAACAGCAGAGTAACTCTCTGCCTGGAGATCTAAAAGTGATAGTTGCACCATATGTATGTTATACTCCAAATCTTTTAAACTTATAAAGTCAAAATACTAAAATTATTCAAGTCGAAAGCACATGATAGAACACAAAGCTAATTCTCTGCCACCAATGAAATGCTTGTCCTTCATTATATTATATTCTTTCGTCCTGTATTGCTTTCACTCACCAAAAATAGAAGTGTCACCTATACTAATTCAAATACAGTCAGTTGACTGGAGGTTTCTGTTGCCTTTAACCAAATTTTTGGGAAATATGAGATCTTCTTAAAAAAAAAGAAAAGAAAAAAAATCCCCCTTGCATTTCAGGGTAACAATAAGGTAAAATAGAGCAGAGGAAAACAGACCTAAACAGAGAAACCTGAGCAAGGTTTGAAGGCCACCACATATCAACCGGATCTACCAGGTATCTCCTAAGAATTCCGGCCCATCCATACCCCAAAATCTGCATATAAAAATATAAATTAATTAATTAACCAAACAAATGAAAAAAAAAAAAAAGTCCTGAATAAAAAAAAAACCGAAATTAGAGATGTTCTGAAGTGACACGCGAGGGAAAAAAAAAAAAAAAAACCTTATCTTCGGAAATTCTGAACCCTTTAGTTGATCAGTTCTTTGAAATCCTTACCCAAACCAAAAATAAAAAATAAAAAGGAGAATGATACACTTCATTACTTAATTAAGGCTGCTCCATCTTCAACCCCTCATTGATGAGGACAACAACAAAGAAATGGAAATAAAAAATAAAAATTAAAAAAAAAAAAAACGCGTAAGAGTCCAAGAAATTGTTTTAAAATAATGAAACCTGAGTCGACAATACGATGAAGAGGGCACAGAGAAAACTCAAGCTCTGCTTATAGTAAGCCTTCATGACTGTAATGGCACCGATCGAGTAGGCATCACCCCCCCCATAAGCAACTCCACAATTGGCGAAGATGGTGATGATGACGTGCTCCTTCATGTTGAAGGGCCCAGGATTCAAGCTGAACCTCCATCCCAACAGGTTGTACTCCGTCCTGGGCAGCGTGTTGGCCATGAACTTCCCAATGGGCAGGGCGGCGATTTGCATGAGGATGGCGGAGATGGTCAGGGGCTGCGTGCGGTAAGTGAAGAAGGTGTTGAGGAAGATAAGGAGGACGCATGAGACCAACCCCAGAAACCATGCCCGGAAAGTCATCACTGGAAGTGATGGGTCATCGGTCTCCGGAACCACCAGCGCCACCTCCTCCACTGAACACCTCTCATCGGAATCTGCAGCAACGCCGTTTGTCTTCTGTTGGCCGTCCATACGGTTCTCTGTTTGGTTCTTGGATGCCATAGCTCTCTGGAAAACAAAGAAACAGACACAGACAGTACTTAGAAACAAACCCAATCACTGTCTTTTCTGATCTGTCTCCCTTATCTCTAAATTGAACATATGAAAACTGACAACAATGTCTGCAGCAATGCAGAGTTCGGTATGTGCTTGAAAAGTGTGAAGGAGAAGTGGTCGGTTTATATAAGCTTATTTGGGACGGTATAATTTCCTAGTGACAATACTGCCCTTCACCTGATGCGGGTTCTACAGTATGGGGCTTGACAGGAGTCCTTTTGCCCTTTTCGTTTCAGTCCTGAATTGCTGAGCTAATTGTAGAAAGTTAGGTTATACGTCCATCTCCTAATCATCTTATTTTTCAAGTTTATCATTAGATTTGTAAGATGTATATGGGTCTCACAAATTCAGAATTTTTATCAATTTTTCAATTGTCCAACTCCTTATAAAAATAGGAATTGGTCTGGGATTTTGACCAATAGTTCTCTCTATTTAAAAAATGACTTAACATTTTTTTGGGGTAAAAAATGAATAGCTCCTTACCCTTTAAAGAGTTGCAAAGTATTCGTTTATATCCCACACCAGCACTAATTGTTTCATAATCAAAACTAGCTTTTTAACAATATGAAAAAATACTCGGACTTATTTGTTGTTATCTCACATATATTGAACATTTGAACCTCATCCAAACTCTTTCTCATTAGAAGCAAGCAAGAATTGCTTATCGATCGTATTACGGCGAATTTCAATCCATTTTTATAAACAGACCTTCAAATAAGGTCAGGCCATTTGTTAATCCCGACTCTACTAATGACATAATGGTAAGATCTTGGTGGGCATTGATAATGACGTTTAATGTACCAAACCGCATAATATTATAGAATAAGCTTTAGCCTTAAAACCAACACCCTTCCAAAGTCCCTTTTTTTCTTTTTCTTTTTCTTTTTCTTAAACACCAGAATGATTACATCATTCCTATCGACCCCAACTGAATCAGCACAAACATTCTTCATATATATTTGTCCATACACTAGATATGGCAACTCTACTGTACGCATGCTTTCGAGGGTCAGTTTTCATTTTCTTTGGTTCATTCTCATAATTTTAAGACATTATAGGAAAAAATAATTGATAACTTTTTTTTTTTTGTTTTGTCTTTAATGCAGCAGAGCCATAAATGTCTTTATTAACTTTAAATTTCTAGCATAATATCAGCCATGATTTTAAATAGTTAAAATAACTCGGCGTGCAGAACTATAACAAGAGTTTTTTTTTTTTTTTTATTTAAGTTTTATAATAGTGTACGTACATTGCACACATTGGCATGCTTTGACCCTTCTGAAGTCATTTGTTTTTCACTTTCCCCAAAATAAAAAATAAAATAAAAAACTAGTCAAGTTGTCACACTGGGGTATCACGATTATTCAGGTTGGCATGTCATGCAATTGGTAAGACCAAAGAGAAATTTGAATTTTCTTCTTTTTTTTTAAAAAAAAAAATAATAATAAATAAATAAATTGTAGGAAAAGTGTGAGAGTAAAGGAGTCACATACTTACTTGGTATATATGTCTTCTTTCACTGTTGCTTATAAACAACAAGCTCGGTCGGAACAATTCCAAAACCACCTTTTATTGCAAAGGGTTATTCCTTCTGGGCTTTTTTTTTTTAATTTTTTTCACAATTGCTGAAGACCTGATTTCGATGAAACATTGAATAATGTGATTAAATAACAAAAATTCTAATAAAATCCATCTAATCAATACAACTTGCAAAAAAAAAAAAAAGAAGAGAAAATGACAACTCTGGGAATCAAACTTTTTCAGATTAGACAATCTAAACATGGTCAAGTGGTATGCTGTTTAGTGGTTAATTATGTGGTGAATTCAAAAAATATATATAAAAAATCTCGTACATATACCAAACGTTACCATCTGTATTTGGCTTGACCCCAGGAGATCTGAAGTGGTTCGAATAAACTGTGAAAATTATATAAGACTGGAAGAGGACTCACTGAGAATAGCAAAAAGTCGAGACTAAAATTCAACTTCCGAGCTTACATCCATGTGACATGATGATGACATCAAATTCGACAAATCGTACGAACACATATAAAATATATATACGACCTAGGCAACTAGGTTGTCTCTTACAAACGCTATTACGACAGAAGCTGTTCCTGGAGATATTGATGATTATGGATAAATGGTCTAAGTTAAGCCAATTCGGGTGTGCATTTTGGTAATGGAGAATTTAGGCCCCGCCCGTGAAATCACGTGCTACGAGGCGCTTGGCACAGGTTCGTCCCGTGGTTTCTCGGTGCTTGACCCCACAAAAAGTCTGACGTAGGACGGGCGGGCTCCACTAGGGCTGACGGAGTGGTCAACGCCGTCATTGAATGGGTTGGACTCAAGAGTCTCCAATGCGACTTACTTTAGCGTCGCCGTTAAATTCCGGACGCTTCGTATCCACGTAGGACGAAAAGCTCGTGTGATGCTCATGTTCTCCGCATATAAGACAAGCGTTAATGCGATCCACGTGGCAGAAGATTTACGTTTGCTATCGGTTTGACTATAGAGGATGTGTGGCCCACATTTGACGGAGATGAGATATGATGTTAATATGCAACCACGCTAGCAAATAACATTAATTTATTACTTAAAGCAATGCATTGAATTGTGGTGAACCCCCACATATTAGACGTGACAGATGGTGTTGTGTAACCACTAACCATTGAATGGCGTTAATAACTTAATTGTGACAGACGCTAACTCAGTCTTTTTGGTTTTTTTTTTTTCCTTTTTTTTGTAATTAATGCTAGAATAATGATGCAAGTCACTCTTCACTTCATGTCTACTTTGTTTCAACAAAAAAATGATGTGGCTTTTAAAATCACCATTAAATTAAAAATCAATAATCATTGATAATAAATTTAATAATAATTTTAAAAGCCACATCACTTTTAGTTAACATAAGGTAAATATTAAAGGTGACATATATAATTACTTTTAACGCTAACTCAGTTTTTACTGCTTGGAAACACGCTAATCAAAGAAGTAACATATGCATGCTGCATATGTGGCCGCGCACCGCCATTGAGGAGAGGTCATACAGTCAATTTAATTTTTTTTTTTTAATAATTAAGTTAGCTCACTTGTTTTATCAAAATATTCAAATATATATATATATATATATATATAGGGAAAAAATCATTTTTAGTCCTTAGGTTTTTATATGATTTGAATTTAGTCATTGGGTTTCTAATTTCAAGAGTATGATCCTTAAGTTTTGTCCAGATTTTAAATAAGTCTCTCTATCACTTTTTTATCAAAATGAATAGCTTGTCATATATCACTTGCGTCTCAATTCACATGCTAGCGTTCATATCAACACTTAATATCAATGTTATATCATTAAGCGTCAATTCATCTATAAAAAAAAAACAAAAAACAAAAAACAAAAGACCCAACTTAAAAAAAATAACCATCTTCTTTGTCATCTTAATCTTCTAGATTTGTAGTATTAAAAGAAGAACTATTAACTTTGACATTAATATAGACCTTGGTATGTTAAATGAGACACATGTGACAAATAAAAAGTCGTTAATTTTGACGATAAAGTGATAGAGGGACCAATTTCAAAACTTAAATAAAACTTAATGATCTTATTCTTAAAATTGAAAACTTAAGGACTAAATTCAAATCAAATGAAAACGTAGGGATTAAATATAATCTTTCCCTAATTAATTTAAAAAAATTATAGGAAACTTGATACAAGAGAGACATTGAAAAATTTCTCAAATATTTAAAAAAAGTTTCAAAATAAGAGTTTAATGGGATGCACTTAGTTAGAGTACAATTATTTTACGTGCGTTTGCCCAGGAAAAAATCAAATGGACAGAGAGATTTTTAGTTCAGAGACTCAGACAACTCTCTTTTCCCAAACCTGCCACGGTGTCACCTAGGGGTGTTCAACCGGTTGCGGTTGTGGTTATTGGGCAATAACCGCAACCGCAACCCCCCCAGGGGTCTCCGGGTTTTTTTTTTAACTAACGCCAACCACGCACCTAGGGACCGTTGCGGTTGCTAATAACGGTTTCAAATACCGGTTATTAAACCGGTAACCGGTTTTGAATATTATGGGTCACAAAAAAAATTATTTTAATCACTTTTCATCAAGTTTTTTATATGTATAAATTATATATATATATATAATCATTCATTTAAAAACTAATATATACTATATATATACCATATAATCGATTTTCTCAAGACATCTTGAAAAGCTATGCCTACAAAAGTTCAAGTAAGCCTTTTTATAGAAGTAAGAGGTGGAAACAATTTGTTTCATATTCAATGTGGGACAAGTTTATTTATTTATTTTTTCTTTCTTTCTCTCCTTTATTTTTTTTTTCTTTTTCTTCTTCCCTGCTGCAGGGAGTGCTCCCTGCTGAGCTCCCTGCAGCAGGGAGCCTGCAGGGAGCTGGAGCCCCTGCACTTGCATCCCAGCTCCCTGCACTTGCATCTTGAGAGAAAAAAAGAGAAAAAGGAAGGAAAAAGAGAAAAAAAGAGAAGAAAGAAGAAAGGAATGAGAGAAGGAAAAAAAAAAAGAATTTGTCCTATATTAAATATAACAATTTTTCATTCTCTACTTCTATAAAAAGGGCTATTTAAGCTTTGTGGGCCATAGTTTCTTAAAGATACCTTAAGAAAATTATATATATAATTAGTTTTAAATTATTATTTGTATAATATATATAAATTAAATATTAATATATAAAAACGGTTATCCGGTTATCGGTTAATAACCGGTTTTTTCAAAATTAATAACCGCAACCCGCAATCGGCCTAAACCGGTTATCCGGTTTAAATCGGGGAATGGTCGGTTATTTCGCGTTTACCGTTTTTCCCGGTATGTTGTCCAGTTATACCGGTTTATACCCGATTATTTTCGAGTAATAACCGATCCCGTCCTTTGAACACTACTAGACTGCCACCAAAGTTCATGGACTTTGGTAGATGTCTTCTCAGATGAAGGGGTTTCGCACTTTCAATAGTATGCTCTGTATATATATATTTTTCTTTTTCACTTTCCTTCTTTTCTCAATTCAACCGTGACTAGGGACATCGTTCACAGTGTCCCGGCACTTGTCACCATTTCATATTTTCATGAAGAACCGTCCTAAAATGGTAATGGTAATGGAAGAACCTCCCTAAAAATGGAAAAGATTTTGGACTTTGGTTCAATAACGCGAACTTATTCTCTTATTGTCATTTCTCTTGAATAAAAAATCTCCGCCAAACAACGGCCCCTGTTCTGGCACAAGCTACTCATTTCCATTCCCATTGTCACTTCAATAATTCCAAAAAAACATGTCACACTTTCATTATATCACGATCATATTTTTTAACAACTTTTTTTATTTTCTTACTATTAATCAAATATTTTTTTATTATCATTTCCAAGATAAATACTCAACTAAAAAACAAAAAATTATTTTCCATACAAAACATTCCTCTCTAACAATCACATCATGCTACAGTAGAATCACCCCACAAAGATAGTAAGTTACTCCATACAAAACATTCCCTCTGAATCACGTGAACGACTGGACGTTTTGGTGATTCCGAGTCTATTTTGTTACGTGGTCCAAAGTGTGGTTCTATTTAAGTGATTCATTAACCAAACTAACGTTCATTGATGGGTGACATGACTAGTGTGAGGAAGTAGGCTGAAAATTGATGGAAGCTTGCATTGCTCATAGAACAAAACACTTGTCAAAGTGAATCTAACCAGTGAGAGTTGGTCCGCCGTGGGGCTTACTTCAACTTCGACTTTAGGTCCTTCTGGGGAACTATACAGGGCAGGAGCTCTCAACTCCCTTTCAATCTTGCAGCTGAGGAGAGAAGAAAGATAACCAGAAAGAAGAAGAGAAAATTATAAGAATTTCTTCTTCTCCAGCACCATCATCTCCAACAACGAAAAAAATTGTTTGGGGATACAACCTTTGATTCGCCGCACACACCAAAGTGAAGTTCAATAGCTAACGGCCCAAGCATTTGTCACATCGGCCTCACGAATAAAATGTCTCTGGATATTATTTATCATCATTCAAATTCACTTAATTTTCATAATCAGTTTACTTGCTAACTTATGAATAATACTTCAATTAAGTTCACCTTACGGACCATGCTGTGCTCAGAATGTATTATACTTAACTGAATAATATTCTAACTAATTATTTAAGTTTAACAATATTAATTATTATTCATTTTTTTTCTTTTTCTTTATCTATTATTCTCTAACAATCATAATTTTCTTTTTTTTGAAACTTTATAATTTTTAACAATTATTAACTTCTTTCTAAAAATTTGTCATCTTCTTTATGTTTTTCTATAATATCGAATATCTTTTATTTTTAAAATCTTAGATCAATCTTATTTTCTATAATGATCTTTTTTTAAAAAAACATAAAAAATAAATATAAATTGATTAAAATTCAAGGTACCAATAAGAAGGATTATTCACTTAAATAATAATTATGAAGGACAAAAACCAACCCAATAGAGACAGCTCGGCGGCAAGGCAAAAGAGAAGAAGAAATAGCAAGAAGGTGCAGGAGAGATTAATGAATAAAACCGGGAGAATTAATAATAGAAAGAAAAGACACGAAGCAGAGAGATGCAGACGGAGAGGAGGGTACCTGGTGTTCGGGTTATTGCGGTTTGTTAAATAATAGCAACAATTGAAACCGATACTGAGCCCTCAACACATAACGGTAGTTGCCGGTTAAAAAATGTTAGGCCTTATATGGGATTGCCAACGACCGCCAATCCGTATCTGAACAACCACTCATAAGAATCGATCACCAGTTGGGGCAGGTTGTGCGAAGAGAACCCGCCTTAGAACTGAGTCTCTTGTATACTATAGGAATAGACTCAGCTGCTCCACTTTGATTTTCATGTCCTGGCAGCTCAGCGCACAGAATGTAAATGTTGAGCATCTGTATGCACTCTATCAGAAAATCAAATCCTTATAATACAATAATAATCACATAATAATTCTCATCTCTCTCTCTCCTATACTTTTTCTTTATTTTTGAAATCTCTTTTTTTTTTTAATACATATCCTCTTGCGTCTTTCTTTGAGTCCAATTCTCTTGCACTTGTCTCCTTCTCTCTTTCTTATCTCTATGGTTTTTTTCTTTATTCTGACCATGCGTTTCCTCTTGGTGAGATAATTTTTTTATATTTTTGTGGTGGTTAATCGATTTTATAAGATAATCTTCTTTTGGTATAAGAATTCACCTTACTGTTTACTTTTTCTATTTGTATTATTTTTTGATTAATAAAAAGAATTTCCAGAATTAAAATGCATTCAGAATTTTTATATAAAGAAGAAGATTTCATAGATTAAAAAAGATAAATGTATTTTTATTAAAATGTATTTAAATGGGCTCCAATTACATCATGGATAAATCAATAATTTTTATTAGGAAATACAAAATGTTTAGCGTACTTCATTTATAATTTTATCACTATGTTGAACGTTTTAAAAATTATGTATATACATATCAGTAGCGGTCTATATTAGAAATAATAAAAGAATCGTACATAAAAAATACATGAATAGATACTTCTTTTAATACTACAAGAAATTTATGAAGTGAAATTAAGGATAATGAAAATTGTTAGGGTATAGAAATTGGACTTGAGCCGGATGTAGCCGTTCCTTTTGAAAAAGTTGTTGCTAAAATGAAAAACGTGAAGTTTTAGTAAAATTTTTTGGTCTAATAATATGCTTGTGGGGCTCATTGTGTATTTTGTTTGTTTTTGCTCTATTTTTATTGAATTAATTTATTGTTTCTTGATGTGTATACAGTGCTCAGCAACTTTGCTGAGCACATGATATTGGCTGGTCAAAATATAGGAACGCTTATGTATGGGTAACGCCACAGTGTTATTTTGTTGAGCCAAAAGTGGGTGATACTGTATTTTGATATTCTTCTTTATGCTTACTGGGCATCAACTAAATCTGCGCATATGTGTATTAAGCTACTTTGTTAGTAGGCCCAATGCTAGAATGCTATTTTAATTAGTTGAAGTTAAAAAAAGAGGAAGAGAGCGCAATCTCATTCGATAAATATAGCATTTAATTCGCATGAGAAGAATGAACTTTAAGGATCATACTTTCCATCCGTCGATAATCCTTGGTTCTGCACAGCGGACATAGCTTGTAGAGAGGATAATATATTGTAAGATTATACCTTCATTAATATATTGCACTTTAGATCATTTTACATGATTTTCATTATAATTTATGAAAAATTTATTTAGGTTTAGATTATCATATTCTTTTTGAAAATATCTATAGAAATTATTTTTTACAGTATTTTCTCGTCTCCTCTCTCCTAACATATTTATTGATCATTTCTAAAACACACATTATAATCATTTATCACTAAGATTCTCTATAGAATATATTTTGACTTTTTTTTGGTATAGATGATTTTGTTCTTAATTATTATTTCTGTAATCATCTCTAGTCATTGGAGGTTGCTTGTTCTGAATTAATGCTATCATGTATTAGAGATTTTCTTTCTTTTACGTCTATTGTCATCATATGTCCGGAGAGTTTTCTTCAGACCCATCTCGCAATACTAGAATGCAAAAGTGGACGTTTATTGATGCTGGTATAGCTCGTTATGGATTATAGGGAGATCAGTTGAGCGCGGCTCTCATAATAAAAATTGGGAGATTTTAATAGGTTTAATGGAATAAAGAACGAGAGATATATCTTATCCATTGATTGACAAATAATAAACTAAAATAGTAAACAAAAGAATCTTTTTTTTGAAATATTAGGACTTTGTTTTTTTCTTCATAGAGAATCTTTTTTTTGTAGTAATAAAAGATATACATATAGAGATAGTTTGGCAAATAGCAGGTTTTATCGCTCTTTATCCGTTCTGTTATTTTTGGTGTGTGCTCTTTTTTATAATCCTAGAGTATCTCACAGACCATATATTTTGGGTCAAGTGTATCATACGAACTGAGCAGAAATTCATATCCTCATGCTAGGCTATCTTGTCTAAGATATTGCATCCAGGACTCCCTTGTATGATAGATATGTTTTGGAATGTATATAATTTTTAAAGAAACAGATTCAGCTAACGAAAATCATTCGACTGACAAGAATTCGGGCCCTAAATCCTGTTCTATTAAAACTCTGTTTTTGACTCGTCTATCTATCATCCCATACCCATTATTTGGTTTAAACAATTTTAGATAGAATCCTCCTAAATTGTGTTCAGTGTGTGCCTAATTTTTTGTATGATTCAAATATTCAATACCGAT
>FXXK01000092.1:369271-477726 GCA_900184695.1 Betula pendula | reverse complement strand
AAAACGTAGTTTGATGTTTCCACTACCTGTGATATTTGAAATCAAAAAGCATATATAATATAATCATATCAACCTGAATTTGGATCTCAACCTTCGTTTGCACAACCTCCTAAATAGCAAAATTCTTAAAAATTTCAAGGACACATAACCTAAGAATCATATTTTCGAGGAAAGTAAAGAGGAAATATAAGAAAAATGAATGAATGAATAAAATTAAAGGAAGAGAAAAGGATGATTTTCGCCCACCATTTGAGATTGCGTTCGAATTGATAAATGCAAGACATTGGAGGCATTAAAGTTCTTTTTGTTTTCTTCCCCCCCCCCCCCACAACCCCACCCCCCACCACACACACACAGTGGGGTCTCTAGGGCAGACATTGACAGAGCTGGAATTGGTGAGAACACGATAAAGGGGATGGAGAGGCGGCCGGCAGCGCCATAGAAGCCGATCAATTTTCATAGTGGAGGGTCCTATGATTGAACTCGCAGGTCCAGAGTAAGGGTTGACCCTAGTCACAAGTCACACAGGAGTATACAACATCTACCTTTTTTTTTTTGTTTTTTTATACACCATGTACTTGAAAGTTTAAACCCTGCACTGGACGTGCTTCCAAACCTGATTATACAGCAGAGTGCAGACATCTCCATTTTTGGATATATATAGGCTGCACCATCCCTTGCCACGGAATGTGCAACACTTTAATGTTGTTTCCATGTACGTACAAATAACAAATATACGATGAGTAGGAAAATAACGGGATTCAGGGGAGCTCAAAAAGGTAAAAAAAAATCAATTATGGGAAACATATCATCATCTCAAAGAAGAAACATAAATAACAAAAAAATAAAAAAAAAAAAAGGAAAGAAAGTCAAAGATCCCATTTGGGTGAATTTAGTGAACTTCATTCAGTTTATTAATCATTTTAGAAGCAGTTGATTTGTAAAGTGCTGCAAGTTCCTTAGAAGATGATGTGTATGTCTACATTACACTTACAACATCGGCGGCTAAAAAATGTGGACTTTTATATGGTAGTGGACATGGTACTTATTATATTCCACGTAGTATCCGTTTTTATAAAATATAAACTATTATGTAAATTTCTTCATTTTTTAACAAAATAATTATTTAATTAAAGTAATTTTGTAATTATAGAAAATTTTCAAGGTATAAAGATTATTTTAGCATTTGACTGTCTAATTTAATCCCAAATCTTTATAGAAGTGGTGAGATTATAAAAAAATAAAAGTTTAATATACTAAATTGAGAATTTTTTTAATTTTAAAAGAATAATTACAAAAATAAGAAAAGTTTAGAGAATTAAATGAAATTATTCCTAATTGTTATTATTAATTTTTTTTTTGGAAGTATGCCATTGAGATTGTCATCAGACAACTAGACAAACATTGTATCATCATCAGGACAGCTAGACAAGCCTTGTACTGTTGTACATATAATATTCCTTTTTTTTTTTTTGGGGTAAGGTAATATTCATCAGGACAGCTAGACAAACATTGTATGCCATTGTTATTCATATAATATTCATTAGGCCATACTTATAGTTTTAAGTTATTTAATTGTGGTTGCATGTACTTCTTCTCCGTTCTTGTAAAACTGCAGTTCACTACTCTTTCATAGATCATGAACAATATTCATGATTTTAACATAAAATCTCAGCTGCTAATTATATATCACCAGTGGAAATTAAGCAGGTGAGTAATTAAGGGTATTCACTTCTATTTAACTCAATGAATCTAACTCTAGCTCCTACGTACTAAATGGAAATTAACATCGAATCATGACTGTCACCTTTCAAAGATTTTTTACTTAAAAGGTTAAACCGTAATTTTATTACAACGCTTACCTAAAATTTTAAAAATTGAGTTGCACTTTAAAATCACTATTTATTTTTTAATAGCATGTTTTGAAACAATGGAACGGAATGCGTTAACTGCATATATTATATATATATAATAATTATATATATATATATTTTCTTTAAAAGAATCTCATATTTAATCGGACAGATTTTTAATAATAAAAAAAAAATCGATATAACATTAATTTGCGCGTTGAGTCACATTCCTTTCTCGACAATTGAATATGCCATGTTTTGCAACAATTCTAATTTCCAATTCTATCTTAATTCTAAAAAAAAACATTTTCGCTTTTATTATCGATTATTCTATATACTTTTTAACAACTTTTTTGTTTTTTAATATCCATCAAACATTTTTTTATTACCATTTAAATAAAATTTTCTTTTTTTTAAAAAAAAAAAGAAACAACCTTTTTCCTTGTAAATAGAATCTCATATTTGAATCGGACAGACATAATTTGGGCGCTGAGTCCACACCTTTACGACAAAGAATTATGAGTCGTCTAGATGGAGGACCTCGCATCTACCACATCAAACAAAAGAAGTGGGTCTTGCTGGCTCATGTGTCGTCTTCTACTCCATAATTGCCTCGTAAGGATACTTGCATGGATTATTTATATCAAATTGTGAATTTATTATTAATATTTCACTTGATTTCGACCTCAGTTATTAAGAACGTGTTCTTGTTCTAATTCATCGATAAAATAAAATAAAAATAAATAAATAAATAAAAACATGTGCAATAGAGACAAGAATATATATAATAACATAATCAAGTAGTGCTAAACAATTTAAATACACGACGGTTAGGATAAACTAGAGAAAAAAAATACATAATAGTACATACATACACAGGATTAATTAGTAGATGAGAATATATTTTGGAAGCCCCACTTCCTTCATATTATAATGGACAATGATATTTATATATATAATAAATAAATATTCTTTCTTATGATTATAATTTGAACGGTGTAATTCACTTATCTTTATGTGACACATATTAGATAAGATCAAAAGTAAAATTAGGATTGAAGTTTATCCGATTGCAATTGTGAGAGGCTTTCAATGGAACTCATTTATCCGAATAAATATTTGGGTAGTTCGAAACCTACTTAGACATGCATGTGGACCTATCGAATGCCTCTCTCAATTCTCTATCTAATTACGGTGATTAGACAATTGTAGGGATCCTAACTATGTAATTTACTTTCCATGTTAGTTAAATACTTTATCTTAATTAAAGAATAATGTTTGTGCATGTACTCCATGTCTTTTGCAGAGTCTTTCTAGTATATGTGTAATAAATTTTTTTCTTTTTAAACAAAAGCTGAAACTCACTTGCTCTTCTAAAAAAAAGAAAAAGATAACCCACATCCATTAAAAGGACGTTGAAAATGACATAGAATAGATGCACAAGCATTAATCTTAATTAAATGGTAAAATTTACCATGCCATCTTCTATCCACTCGAAGATAAGTAGTGTTTCAACTCATTAAGGTGGATTTATCCCCTTTTGATAGATCTTAATGAGTAGCTTTTGAACGCCATTATGTGCCAAACCAGTTAAAAGTTAATGCTGAGACAAGAATCTTGTCAAAAGAAATAACTAGATTTGGTGGCAACTAGTAGATGAACTAGGGTGGGAAATCATCAAAAACTCGATCTTATTTATTAACAAGTACCAACTGTGATCGATCAGTTAATCACATTGTGACAGATCATGATTACTATTCAAAAACGATGTTGTTTCTTAACTTCTTCAGTTCTTCGCATACCAAAATGTAAAATTTATGCAGTCTGATAAACAACTTGATAGATATTTGAGAGATTCGCCACTGCCCCTATAAAACTTTGTATATCTATTGAAGTGACTTGTAGGATATGTATGTATCATCATAATGGCACTCAACTAATATAAAGGGCCAACTAGGCACCGGCCAGATCAACACCATCGTCGATACTGCTCTTTAGTGACTACTGATCACAACATGTTGCTAAAGTTTTGCAATTCTTGTCCTTGTCATTGTGGCCTAGGTTTGACTCGGTTGGGTCACTTGAAAGTCTTTTCATTGCCTTGAGCTTCTACATTCTCTTCTGTGATAGCTACATCTCCTCATTTCCAATTAGAAACAAAAGAGAGATTTCTCATTAGAAAAGTGGATGGGAATAGGGTGCAATGAACTAATTTGAAAGGGCACTCAATCGTGCAGGTGCTTAAGCAGCTCAAACAGATGTCCATGCCGCACAAAGGTCGGACTTTCATTGCACTCGATCTGAATCCGACTAGAGATGTTCCAAAGAAAGTATTTATGGATGGGATTATGTTTGTTTGAGTGGCATGGGAAAGCTGGTTTTGGTTATATATATAAAGGCAGCACTTTGAACATTTTTCACATATACTGTTCAAAGTTTTAGTCCATTGATACAAGAAAATATCTAGCACACTTTATTTTATGGTAATTGATCTCTGATAGATGTGACACGGGGGGCGACATTGAGACCTACGGCCAAAAAGTCAGACTTTCTTCATTCTTTGCTTTTCAGTTTTCAATTATAGCCGTGATACTACCCCACCATATATGCTCGAAGTGAATATGACTTAACCCAGTCTGCTTCACTTTTTGTCGTTTAAGCTATCTTTCAGCTTGAAGTGTAATCCACCAGTGGCCTTGTGGTCCAATAGCCCGTATACTTTACAGTAAGGCCATGGACAAACCTGAAGAATATCGTTCCCACCACACGCCACATTGTTAACCACACCATGCTAGGTACAAAACATTTCATGTTTTTTTCAAAAGGAGCCTAAAAGAGTCCAAAAAATGCAGATGAATTATGTAGGCTCCAGTTTGCATTGGTTCTGAAGAGCCCCAGAGAAGTAAGTAGGAGGCATCACGCACATATGTAAGAGATGATCATAGCACCATTCCTTTAGACGTTACTTGTTGGAGTGGCTTGGGAATCTCTGAGGCAATGTATCATGTCACTCCATCTTGCCATACAGTACGTGATATGGACCATAGGCATCTAGGATGAGTGGTTCACAGATGAGGAAAAGGGATTTCTATCATTACCCCATTAACAATAACCACACGTTTTAAGCCTTCCATTTTCTGTCAATGTTTGTTTCGAGTGCCTGCACGATGAGCACCATTAGTGGAAATGCAGGAACAAGAATATTGATTGTGCCCTCCTAATTCAGGGGCGGCCATTTCACATGCTATTAGGGTTTTCTTTTTTTTTTAAAAAAAGAATGATGTAATATGTTTAAAATCTTAAAATTCTTTTTGTTTTCTTATTTTCTTTCATTACTTCTAATCTTGTGCTTCTTGGTTATATTATTCTTTATTTTTTTGTTATTTTATATGTTATACTCAATATCAGACACTGTTTATTTTAGTTGGTCATTGTTACGAGTTTCACTCACATATCATTGATTTTAGTACATATATGATTAAATCCTACTTACAATTATTTACCTTACAAAAAAAAAAAAAGAAAAAAAAGACTAGTTATATTAATTATTGAGAATAATATATTACCAAAACTTGAACATGAAAGGAGCCGCCCCTCCCTCCCCTATCAAATATCTCAAAGTTCACATGCATGTATATTATAGGATCATCGACTCGGGCTTTGTTCAGGCTTCAAGCCCATCTTGGTTACCACATCTCAAAATCCTGAGCAGCATTACAACAAAAACGATGAATCCTTTGTGCTTGCTGCCGTTAATTTGATAGCCCCGGCCCACTCCACTATGATTGTAAAGCCTTTATCTCCATATAGCAACAAAACTGATCGAGAACACCAAGCTTAGTGAGGGATGTTTTAGGAATGTTTACTTCTGTTCTTACCAAAGTAATACATGAGTGCTTTGAAGAAATATATAATGGGCAAGTCCGTCAAAGAATTCAAGTGCATTTCGGCTCAATGTATACGTGAAATATTCAATTAAAATGGAATGTGATTTGAGAATTGAAACATTCAAATGTCTATAGCTGATATCAATCCAGTTACTTGAGAGTGAGGTGGCTTGATTTTGCCGTGTGTACTCTGAATGCAGTAAGCACAAGTTTCTGTGCTAAATTAGTAGATACAAAAACTTAGGCCAACGTAGCTCATTACAGCAGAGAGATTTCATGGATGTCCGCAGTGCATAGATACATAGATTAAAGTTCAAAAGACTCGATGACACTTTTATATGGGATGCCAATTAGGTCGATCGGCATGCATAAGCCCATGATTTTGGTTCTTATTAGCATATCTAATGAAGTACATATATAGAAGCACAAGCATGGGCTGATGGGTGGATCACATAACAGAGCAAGCATTGGGGTTCTCATCACTGAAAATCTGAGGGGGATATGCATATGCATACTCCAACAAGTGCTTGGATGGCCAATATTCACTTCGCTTGATATCACTCTTCTTATCGTCCTCTGCATTGCCTTCTTCACCATCTTTCTTTTCTTCCTTCTTTTCCTCTTCTTTCTTCTCTTCTTTCTTTTCTTCATCCTTCACTATCGAAGCTTGCTTTCTCGTTCTCTTGTACACATTATCAACCAGCTTTGTTGGGTCCACCACGCCTTTTACGATTACCTGATCATTAGCCAGGTCTGTTTCCACAGATTCAACACCTGCGATCCAGTACTCCAAACAGTCAATCCAACGGTAACTTCAGTTCAGAAAATACTCTAGTTGCTACTATAATGCTTATTCGTTTTGTGATTTTTTATTTTTTATTTTTCGTTTTTGGTGCTCGGTGACGCGAGTGAGAGTGCGACCAAGCATGGAAAAGAAACTTTGTACAGCACCTAGGTGATGTTGGCTCGAGCGCAGTTGCGTTTGTTTTAAAATCGCTATTATTTATAAATGTACTTTCAAAAAAGACACTTCCCCATAATTTCGTTCAAAAATAAGCATTTTGCCCTCAAAATTGCGGGGCCAATCATTGCACCGAAAAGAAATGATTGAAAATCCCTTCCCAGTACTATAATTGGACAGAAAAATGTGATGGGTCGGTCCAGTGGGATCCCTCTTGCTCGGGCAAGGACTCCCTGCCCGAACAGGAAGCCGACGGCAAAAGAACCCTTTATCACGACTGGTGCAATTCCCGGCCGTTCTTTTTGACAAGGGATTGCCCTTTGCAGCAAATTATCATCCGTTGTGGATTAGGTTGATCCTCAAACGAAAGCAAACAAATTCGATCCACATTAAAGTTCAATAGACAAGAGTGATTGACATGCGATATGATTTAAAAAGAAAAAAAAAAACTGATTGATTTGATTTCATGATTATTAAGAAAAGAATCTTGAAAAGAGAATTTCGCAAAAAAAGCTGGCCATTTGACTCGACCAATATGATTGGACCAGTGAATTCATCGCGTCTTTTCATCTTCAGTCCCAATTGATTGTACTGCGACTGGCGAATTGCAGCCAATCTTAATCCGAAATAATTTGATTCTGTCATCCCCGTGAATGTGATAATTAATATATGTTTTACTCATTTGAACCAGCTGTTTACAATTTGCTACTATTTGATTCTTTCATGGCCTTGTATCACACATCTTCAACGTTTTGACAGTCCATGAGTCACACAACAAACTTTTTTAGGCAGATTGAAGGTCCATAAATCTCCTTGGCCACTTAAGCTACTAAAAAGGAAACAAATGGACTTATTAGGCCCAATGAACCACAGAATTAGGAGACTCAAGGATACAAGCCTCGTTTTGTATATTGGGTTTGTTGAAATATGGGTAGAAGACTATATATACTAATATTAATTTAACTTATTTAATTAAACAAATCAGACTTCTTAATTCTAACTCTTTAATTTTATGTTCAATTTATGTCAAGTTCGCTAATTGTATAAAAATTATCGTCCTAATTTTAAGTAGACCTATGATTTGGGTCATTGGATGGCTCTCTTAGCTTAATATTTCCACAATTATTTTTTAACTTTGATTATTACAAGGTAACATAAGCTAGCAATTTAGGATTTATTTGAGATTGTGATTTTAAAAAAGTGCGATTTCAAAAATAACAATTTTAAAAAAGTGTGATTTGAAAACGTGATTTTTGAAAATGTAGTTAAGCGTTTGACAAAATCGTAGTTTGACATTTAAAATCGCTTTTAAAATTACAGTTTAGCCTTTAAAATTCTGTATTTTTTAAAAAAATAATTTTTTAAAAACGCAGTTCCCAAATAATTTAATTTTTACAATTTATTTTAAAATCACACTTATTATTTACAAAATTGTAATCCTAAACGCACTCTTAAAAAGTGGAGAATGAGAATGAGAATGAGAATGTACCTTGAATTTTCCGGATTTGCTTCTGTATGCGTTGAGCGCATGCGTCGCAATGCATTCGAATTTTTAGTACGACTGTTATAACAGCAGGAGGCTGATCACAAGAGATCCAATTATTGGTCAGATACAAATAGTTTGAAAGCCCCACTAATTATAACTTATAAATTAAAAAAATAAATAAAAATAAAAAAGCCTCCTAAATAGGATAAAGTTTTACATCGAATTAGATTAAAGAAAATTTTGACGATTGAGTCTATTAAATTATTATTTAAAATGTATGTGAGAATCACATATTTTAAAGATGTAAGTCAATTTGAAAAAACCGAATAAAAATAATTTTCACCAAAAATAAAACTTTGCCTTCATACATATTTAATCCCAAGCGCATTTACAATGACTTATGCATTTTGAATTTTTATGTAAAATGGCTAATTAAACACTTAAAAAACATCTTCATTCAATTCTCTAAGCTAAATATATTTTGCATTTTATCTACTGTACTTACCCAAATGTAAGAAGCGTTATAGATGAATGCCTAAATTTTTTATGATTTTCTCTCTCTCTTTCTCTTTCTTTCATTAAAGAAAGCATATGTTTGGAAAAAGAAAATTAAATAATATAAAAAAAGAATAGATAATTAACATAAATTTCATTTAAAAAGTTATTAACTAAAATATATAAAATGACTTTTATTCAATGTTCAGAGTACGTTGTGAATGCTCTGATATTTATTTGGTCACAAAGGAAGAAGAAACAACTTACACAAAGTTATAGACCCAATTAGGTAGACTCTTTTTTGTTTTCTTTTCCTTTTGGGCATAGACAAACAATATGACAAAATTATGGTCTAACTCTGAATTCAATTATGCTTTCTGCAGGGTAAATTTCAGAAGGGGGCTGCAAGTGGATCCACTGATCCCACAGGCCCTACATCCAAAAAGAGTGAGAAGGAAAGTAGCTGAAGAGGAATCCGAATAATGTTATATATAGCACATTTTATCTTACTATTTTACATGATTTCAGTCCTTAAATCAACCCTTCAAGAGTTGATTAGCACTGATCCAAGATTGATCGACAGATAGTATAATAGAATAATAATGAAAGAAAAGTGAAGTTTATATAATTTCTTAATACATAAACACAGTTTGTGTTTAACATATACAAAAAGGACTAAAATGGACTTCAAAGTTTTCACTGTCAGTACTGTTTTCCATTGTCATTGTGGGTTAAACTAGTCGGGAGGGTGAACCCGTGACTCCATTGCTGCAGTGCAGGTGCAGTACATGATCAAGTTGTGGACTTGTGGGGTCAAGAGCTGGTGATAGGGGTTCATTTTATCTCCCTTGTAAAATGTGCCTACTTGGGTGGGTTACCTTTCCCACATTGTTTTGTTACTTTCATGTCAGCAGCTACAAAGCTCCACTACACATTTAAGTGGGTCGGTGGGGGGAGTCCAATCCATGGTCTAAAAGCCTAAAGGTAACTTCTTTTTTTCTTTGGGAGTAGGATAACTACTATAAGTCTATTACCAACTTTAATGCTTTATTTACCTGGTCAAAATTTGACTGTTAGGAACTGTTGGGTAGGATCTTACTAGGGAGGGTGGGATACAAAGTGAAAGTAAAGGGAAAGCACACATTTGCCCATGTGATAATAGGGGAAAAGGGAGATAATGGGAGGAAGGTAAAACTTAAAAGGGGGTGTTTGGCAAAGGATTAGATTTTGGTTGGGGTCATTAACTTTTGATGTAATATAAAGTAGAAGGAATGTTGTAAATTTTTTGTATGAAAAAATGAATATTTTTGTTTTTTAATGAGTATCTTATTTAAATGATAATAAAAAGTGTTTGATGTGATATAAAAAGTGAAAAAAAAAATAATTAAAAAGTGGTTGATGTGATTATAAAGTAAGAATGTTTTTTTTAAAAAAAAAAAAAATCAAAATTTATGAACAATAAAATTCGACCTTTTGCCAAAAAGGCCCAAAGTGTGAAACTCTCCATATATAGCCACCAACATTAGGATTTGGATGGGGTGCAATATGCTGTTTGTATTGTATATATCTCTTTGCAAAATTATCCATTTTTTATCGGTTCAAATTTTTGAAACAACATGATATTAAAGCAAAATTTTTAAATTCAGGCTTTATCTTTCTCATTATTCCCATTTCAACAAAAATAGTTCCCAAGTTGCCTAGTCTTACATGTGAAGAAAATGTTAAAGTATATTAATTAAATATTTAAATTTACCTAAATTAACATTTCATTTCTAACACAAATATAGATGAATTCGTTTGTCAACAAAAATATGTCATTTTTTGGATTCACTTTTAGTAATTTTAAAAAGATATAGATGTTCATCTCCTTTCTTTTCTCCTACAACCTATAGGGGTGGGGGAGCCCTCTCCATATATCTCTTTTACTTTCCATGTCTTATCAAACAAAATACTAGTGGTGTAACTAATATATTATATATGTGATACTACACAGTTAAAGAGTAAAATTACGTGAGTGAATTCTGTGTCCACATAATTTACCTCTTCTTTTTTCTCTTCCTTTTGTTCTTTGTTTTCTTCCTTGTTCTCCTCAGAGGGTTTTGGCAAAGGTGAAATTATCTCCACCTTTCTGCCACTTTTCTTTTGTAGCCGTTCGCACACCTTTATGGGGTCTGCTGCCTTTCCTTTCACCACCACTTTACTTGCCTTGCTGTCTGTGGTTACATCCTCCACTCCTGTCACCAAAATTATATCAATACGATAATTAAGGATTTAAAACTTTATGTTATTTAATTAAAACGTGTTAAACAACGTTTAAAAAAAAAAAAAAATCATGGTACTCTTTAAAACTAATTTTACTAAATCATAGATAGGATCTATACATGAATTTCTAAATTTGGAGAGGTGAGAATTCAAACAGGCTTAGAATAGAATGAGTAGCGGGAAATGACCTTCAAATCCTTTCAAAGCTCTTGCCACTTTCCTAGCACAGGCCTCACAATGCATATCAACCTTGAGTACAATCTCCGGTGGTTCTTCTTCCTTCTTTTCTTCCTTTTTCTCCTCTTCCTTCTTTTCTTCTTTGCTTTCTTCTTTCTTTTCCTCTTCTTTTTTCTCCTTCAGTAACACAAAGAAAATATCAAACAAAGAATATTAATTATAAAATAACCCACATATGGATGCAGTCTACAAATTTAAACTATTTTGACCGTTAGGATCAATGAAAGAAGAATATCAAACAAAGAAACTTGAGTAATATTCCTTATTCAAACTAATAATTATGAAAGAAAACTTACTTCACCCATTTCTGTGATGCTTATCAAAAGTAGTCTTCTTCAGATAATATATTGACAAAACAAAAGACAATATATTATGCAAGCAGTGCAGATTTCAACGGTTCACCCTCTCTTTCTCTGTCTCTCTCTCTCTCTCTCTGAGAGTATTTGATAGTGTATGTGGGGGAGGAGAAGAGGAGGAAGAAGATTTAAGTAACATGGGGATTCTGCAATCTGATGTGGAATTGTTTAATGCCGGCTATACATACGTCCTTTAGCTGACGCGGCACCTCATAAAATGCCCTCCATTTCCTTCTAAATGACTCGGATGCTGTACCCCAATACTGTTTACATTAAAAGAATAGGACAAATTGGTGAATTTGTGTTTTGTCGCGAAGTAAATGTAAAAATATGTGTTTTTATTTTGGAAGATTGTTAATGTCGGGTTGTTTGTCCCTTAATATATTATAGATACTATAAAAATTGTAACAAACAGAGCCCTATTATTCTTACAATATATCATTCTCTATTAAAGATTAATAATTGAGATTTCTAACAATTTTGCTTATCGAATTACTAGCAATTTAGACAACAATATAAGATAGTTTCTATAAAATTTACTTGTTCGAACAGATTTCGGGCAGCCCGCCTCAAGTTTGAACGGATAGACCTTATAAATTCTCTCATATTTACTATCCATATTGCTATCAATTCATACAGCAAATTATTAGAAATTCAAATCCAAACATTCTCACGACTCCCATCAAGAGATTCATAGTAATTGATGGTAAAAGACTAATTGTTACTCAACTCTCAATTGATTACACCTTAAGTTCAGATCAAGATTGTTATGTGTTTTGAATTGTTTGTTAATATATTATAGATATAATAAAAATTTTAATAAACAAAGCCCTATATTTCTTACAAAATATCATCCTCTATTAGAGATTAATGATTAAGATCTTTAACAATTTTGCTAATCGGATTATTAGTAATTCTAACAGCAAATGTGATAGAGCTCTTATGGGGTTTATTTGTTCAAGCAGATTTCAGACAGTTCACCTTCAACTTGGGCAAATGAGCTTATATGAATTTTCTTATATTAACTGTTTATATTGCTAATAATTTAGACAAAAAATTACTTTTAAAATCCAGATATTCCCACAACTTCTATCAAGAGATTTTAGTAATCGATGGTAAAAGACTATTTGTTACTGAACTCTCAATCGATTACACCCAAAGTTCAGATTAATTGGAGCAAGTTGAAAAACTGCTTGAAAATATGGTAACAACAAAAATATATACATATATATTAATTTACCATATGATCTGAAATGGTTTGTTGATTTTTTGTGAATTGTTTGGTTGGCTTCGGTGCTTACTTTAGGAGCTGATCATGAAGGATGTTTTACACAAAAAAGAGAAGACATATAAAGTCCAAAGGGATCTTGATAAGGTTTAACTTTTACACGATTAGTTTTTTGAGACAAAGGTGATGGAATCCTGGTTTGGTCGGAATCAAACTGCTCTATTGCTCTGTCTACATGGTATTTTACATCTTTAATGTATTATAGAAAGTCTCTTAAAGAATTATGGAGTCCAAATTCTTTCTTTTTATGACCTACCAAGTACCAACCCCTTTTTTTTGTTTTGTTTTTTTAAAAATCATCACCAACATGTGCCAATACCCTTTTTATTGGGTAACTACACGTGCCAGCACCCATTGCCACAAAATGATTGATGATTATGTCATTATGTGATGATTAAAAATGTCATAGATGCGTTTGAAAATTATGTTATTGTGAAAACTCGGAAAATTAAGGGCCTTCACTGATGTTTGTGGTGGTCGTCTCTTTATTTTCAATTGAATTTCTTTTAGACAAAAAAAAAAAAAAAAAAAAGCCTTGAATACAATAACTTTTATTATAATTTTTTTTATAAATTTAATTATTTAGAACTAATATAGCAAATGTCACATAAATTATTATATCAATTTATAAAAAATTATGTTGTAATAACATCTCTATACTAACATGTTGGACAGTGATACTCTCAATTTTAAGTAAAATAGCAAGAAATTATTTTATAATTTATATTTTATTTTATTACATCAAACGACATATATATGAAATAGCAAAATGAAATAAAATCTTGAATTTGAAACGGCTCATCCTCTAGTTGTCATTGAAAGATGGAAATTTAATGCCAGTCACTAGTTTTTTAAAAAATAAAAAATAAAAAAATAAATTTCTGAGCTGCAGTCACTGTTTGATATGTGAATGACAATGATATATGGGCTGGAGCCCACAGTTTTGGATTCCAAGCCCAAAGTGATGATCAAGCGCTGGGGAACCCTACGTATGGTCGGCCAGGGCAGGTTATCAGTATCTATGGAAAAAAGAAAAGCTGGAATCGGAGTGGTACCCATCTAGGATAACCGTTCGTTGAATGCCACGTGTGATGATAAGCATTATCGTCATCTAGGGTCTCCATTGAAATGAAAGTGGTATGAGAAAAGGAGAGAAAGGAAAAAGGCGATTGGTTTCCTGTCTTTACGTAAACAACTTGACGGCCACTCTCACGAATCCCAATGAATCAAATAAATGGATATAAATTTCCTTCCACTTTATTTTTTTTTTATTTTTTTATTTTTTGTAAGTACTTCATAAAAGAAAAACAATACAGGAACAATAAATTTCCTTCCAATTGGTTCCGAGAATTTCCTCCTAACTCAATAATTATAACTGTCATTTGTTTTTTGAAGTATAACATAGCTTTTTAATTAGATTAATGTTATTAATCACACCGTTATTCTATTATTATCTCATTATGATGACAAACATTGTTAATTTATCATTGTTTTTTTTTTCTTTATTTCTTTTAATAAAGGCTGATTTAAAGATGGATTGAGAATATCATGTTAGTATAGTGTAATAGTGATGTGGTATATAACATTATTATTTTAATTAACATGTTAAAATCACATATTTTTTTAATATGTATTTTTCACATGCTAAAGAGACACATAATACTTTTATAAACGGTATTAAAAGAAATTCTCCCAACCTAATTTTTTTAAAAAAAAATTCTCAAAGAAATTGTAAGCATCAAATAAAAATAACAATTTCAATGAGATAGAAATTTCCTCCATACTGAGTTATCAATCTATAAAATTGTCATGTATCTCTTGAGTATATGAGAAGCACATGTATTTTTTATTGTTCTATTAAAAAACTATGTACTTTTTATATGCTAATTAAAAAATGAGAAACTTCACAAAGAACCCCTAAACTTCCACATGATATGAAGAACCCTCCTCAATTTTTGACTTTTCTCATTTTCACCTCTCAAACTTCCAATTTCTATCATAAGACCCTCTTCCATCTATTTTCACCGTTAAAATTTTTTAAAATTTTTAAAATATCATTGTATTTTAAACAAAAAAAAAAATCTAAATCCTAAAATGAGGAGTCTCATTCATATATAAATGTATTGAAATAGACTCCAAGGGTCTCATTCATATCTTCTTCTTCTTCTTTTTTCCTTTATTTATTTCCTTCTTTATATTCAGAAGGGGAAAGGGTCTCATTCATATATAAATGTATATTTTTAGTACGAAGGCCACAAACCTAATCCCATTAATTTTCTGTTTTCAAACCAAAATTGCGTTGACCGACAAAAACATGGATTTGTAGGGAGTGGCACTTGTATATGTTTGGCCAAAAGCAAACCCCCAAGAAATGGAACAAGAAAATAGAAACGAAGAAAATTGCATTGGATCGATCTTAAATTTTATTGTTGTTTAAGAGAAAAAAAAAACTCATAAAGAAAGACAAAAATGAATTTATTGTTGTTTATATGCCTGAAAAACTAATTTTATTGTTAAAAAAAAAACGATTTTGAAGAAAATAAATAATAAATGCTTTTTGTTATGTGCTTTGTACTAGTCTTTGATTTTATCTTTAACTATAGATTATTATTTTTTTCATAGAATGGGATATTATATAAAAATAAAAGACGGTGAAAAGAAGCTGCTAAACTTTCCATGAGATCAAAAGCTGATTCTGAAGTGGTGAAAGCAAAAGCCATGACAAAAAAGACAACAAATTATCTCAATGACGGTCCTCGAATGAGGGCGATGAGAGCCGAAAATGAAAAATGAAAAAAGAAAAAAACAAATGTTGATATATGACCATACAGAAAGTGAATTAAATTCCCCCATCTACCTCTATGGACTTTTATATGTCTAGCCAACCAAACCCTACCAATTCGATGATATAGGTTTTCTATGTTCAATGCTATGTGCTGGCAAGTTTCAAGTTAAAGGTGCCGTAACGGTAATTGAGAACATGTGGCACCTTAGATAGTGTCTTGTGCACACATATACATGACACAAATCAAAGTCTTAAATACTTGCCTTTCGGGGTTGGGGTGAATTTGACCCCACATTAATCATTTAGATGTCATACTTTTAAAGTTTAAGTTATATTGAGAACATGTGGAGTACTTCAAATGGTGTCTTGTGCACATAGGCACATGACACAAACCAAAGCCCTTAATTACTTGCGTTTTCAGGTTTAGGTTAAATTTGACTCCACATTAATCATTTAGATGCTATACTTTTAAAGTCTTAAGTTGTCTGAAGAACATGTGACACCTCAGATAGTGTCATGTGCACATAAGTACATAATACAAATCAAAACCTTAATTACTTATTTACTTACCATTTGGGGTTAGAGTGAATTTGACTCTACATCAATCATTTAGATGCCATACTTTTGAAGTCTAAATTGTATTGAGAACTTGTGGCAATGGTACCTCATATGGTGTCCACATGGCAAAAACTAAAGTGTTATCACTTGCCTTTCAGAGTTGGAATAAATTTGACACCACACCAATCATTTAGATGCCATACTTTTTGAAAGTCTAAGTTGTTCTCACCACAGGAATATACCAATTTGAACATTTTACAGGTCTTTGTTGCTTGCGTTTAGGGTTGTGTTGAATTTGATCCCACCTCATTCATTTAGATGCCACACAATTGTGAGGTTGAAGTTGAAGTTGAGGTTGCTGTCACAACACGAATATTTCCATTTTTCAGGAAATGTTACCATGAAATTTGAGGGAAAAAAAAAAAGGACAAGTAAGAATTGGTTGACCTAATATATATATATATATATATATATATATATATATAGAGAGAGAGAGAGAGAGAGAGAGAGAGAGAGAGAGATTAGGGGTAGAAACAATGCTATAGCACTCTTTTTACAATAAAAAATTAATTGATAATAAATCAAAACTCCTCGGCTTTAAGAACAATTCTTTATGTTTTATATCTTTAATTTATTTTTTATTTTTTAAATCCACACACTCAGTACGTACAAGATTGAATTTCAGTACAAAGAGCATCGAAAAGAAAATAAATAATTTGAATATGGAAAACTACAAGAAAGAAAGAAACGAAAAAAGAAAAAAAAAAAAAAGGGATTACTACCTCAGCGAAAGACACATTTTCCTATTCAAATATGGGATTACTCCCTCAATGGGCAGATGGGCTCGACGGCTCGGGGTATTGGACCCGGGCCAGCACCACGTCTTTGCTTTTAAAGGGCTATCCCAGATTGTGGCTGGTTTTTGAAGCCCAGTCCCGACCCAAGCAGTTATAGTCAGGCCTGGGCCTATTACATACTAATCCTATTTGTTTGAGGAAATATTTTAACTTTAAATAGTTACAAAATTATGCATGAGAAATCCAACGTCTTGGGTTTAATACCAGCAAAAGATAAACTATTTTGTGAAGATTATGATAATAATATTAAAATCCAGGCCTCTAATGATCAAACTCGAGGCTATTAATCTCTCTCTCTCTCTTTTATTTTTGCTAAAAGTAATTTCTCTCCTAGTTTAAGATATATTGCATATTTTTTTTTTTAGAATCCTATCATCAAACCGTATAGGTTCTGCCTGTAGATTAATATAAAGATAAGAGTAATGATACGCATACAACTCTTTTACAATTTGTTGACATGTGTCAACATGTAATTGGAATCATATCAGTCACTAAAAAAAAATTAACACATTTTAATTACATACTAAAACGTATCAATAAGTTATAAAAGAATTATAGATTTAACATTTTTATTTCTTACATATAAATAGTGTGCGGTCTTCAACTTTCATACTTTCCAAAAAAAAAAAAATATGTAAAAAAAGTGCTAGATGTACAATTTGTATACAACTCTTCGGTTTAACATCTTGTCATATGAGGAGGCCCATGCACCCATTTTTTTTAGGGTCCAATATAACACCCAAGTTCTTCTCACTCTCACTGTTGATCTTTGAAAAGGGTACTACTGAACTAGCAACGAAGGTGTAGCGTGAAAGTCGTCGAGCTACCAAACAAGCAAGCAATAATTTAATTATTAGACTGCATCACATACTGCCCATCAAGGCAGCGTGTGATGGTTCCCTTAAGGACGGACAAAAGGGAGGGGCTAGGGTCTTTTCATTTTAAACTTTAGACGACCTTCTCCTCAGCGAAAACTATATGCGACCTGATTTGTTTGAATCCATTTCTCACTTCTTTTGTAGTTTTAATTTCATGGAATGTTTCTATTCTTTTGCCTTTGTTAACAGCTCTTTTTTTTAAAAAAAAATTTAAGATTGACCCTATTTTTAATATTTCATTAATTTTTTTTTAATAATTTTTTTTTACTTTTTATTTTTTATATCACATCATTCACTTTATATTATTATTCAAATAAAAAATTTACTAAAAAATAAAACTTTTTTATTTTTTTATATAAAAAATTCATAACATTCTTCATACTTTATATCACATCATCCACTTTTATTACTATTTAACCCCCCCAAAAAAAAAAACCTCAAATCATTTGACAAACACAACTTTCTTCCCGATGGTTCTAATTATTTTTACAGTATTTATAAGTTGTTTTGAGACTATTATTTGAGTTGCCGGTCTTTGTTTTTATTTTTATTTTTTTGTTCTTTCTTTTTATTATTGTTCATGTAATCTCCTCTTTCCTTTTCCCGAAATTAAATAGAAAAAAACAAAAAGTCGTGGAATGTATTGATTGATTTTTTTTAGTGTTTGTCGGGGTCTCTAGTTTGTGGTTTTTTAAAATAAAACCACAAACGTTTGTATTTAGTGAACATCTGGTCATATAGAGCCCATGCCAACTAAACCACAGAAAGTATAAGATAAGGCTGATAAGCGGATTATGATAGGCCACGTTGCACACGCAAGGCAACAGGTGGCAACGTGGGCAAGAGAGGCCTCTGTTTATGCTCTGTTCGTGGACGAGAGAACAGAGGACAAGAAAAGAAAAAGGAGTTCTGAACTTCTTTCTAACTTCGATCTTTTCCCTGTATAATTAAACTGCATTGTTCGTGGTTACTCCCACCCCAAGTGCTATCTGGTCTATTGAATGCATTGTAATTGATTGATTGGGAGCTATGATATTACGTCAAAATCTCCATTAGAATTTTCATGTCTCTCCTCTTCCCATGCGCACCCTTTCACCAAAATAACCCTTTTCTTTTGTCGCTGGGGTTGGCCACCGAGAAGGAAAGTGGGCCGCCATTACGTACTATTGCACATGCCCACTAGGCCCAAGATTAAAACCTCTCACTCCTTGGCTATTAATCATTTGATTCATTTCCTTTCCATCGTGCGACTACTTTTTGCTCTTCTTTATAAATAATTCTATCTGTTCTCCGAGGTTCAGGTCATAGGAATGGATGCCAGAATTCTTTGTCCGACAATAATGGATGCCAAAATCCACTCGATCACAAAAAAAGGAGTGGTCCCCCTTCCCCGTCCTACATCACCTCCCTTCTTTTTTTTTTTTTTTTTTTTTTTATGTATTTGTTCTATAATAAGAAAAATATTTGTGCATTAATTAAAAATCATTTTATTATTTTTTAAAATTAAATGAAGTCCACCTCTTTAAATGAAGAAATAAGTCTCATTTAATTTAAAAAATAAAAAAATATATTAATTAATCTCTTAAAAGAATTTCTAGTTGATGAACAACCACACCTCTTATTATAACGATAATCATTTATATTAGCATGAATTCAATGTGCGAAACCAACGTGTTTGCTTGCCATTGGCTCTAACAGTACGACATATATATGATGCGTGTGTACGTCTTCTTAAGATGCAGTAAGCTACGCAAACTAGATGACCTCAGGATCTCTCGCACAGTCGCACTCTCGTGATGTAAAAGTAAAATCAAATAATTCACAAAAAAAAAAAAATCTTTGTAATTTATTTTTTGTTCTCTCAATAAAGTGCATATTTACTTTTATAAAAAGAAAAGGCAATGTCAACTTCTTGAACTCAACCCTTATATCCTTTCTCTTTACAAAAAAAAAAAAAATGTAAATGAATTTACAGACAAAAAACGAGTAAAAGCCTATTTAAAAAATAAATCATATTTGATGAATATGTCTCAAGTATTTTCTATCATTTTTCCCTGCTCATTGAAAATTATATTGGACCCTCCCAGGCCCCACATAAACATTATGATTCGTCCCTGCTCTACCCCTTCAATTCGACCAGTCTTAGTCTCTATTTCACACTTGTACTTAGCTAGTTTCTCTATAAAACCGCCTCTTCAATCTGGTCTGAGGCTAAGATCGATGTGAACTCCAGCCATGGGAGACAAGGTTAGTTTGTAAAGTTTTTTATTTTATATATTTTTCTTCTCTTAATACCCATTTGTAAATTGTACGTACGTGTTTATCATATTTTGGCTTGATATGGATTTGGAATTTCTATATATACTCTTACAGGATACAACAACAATGTTGCTGAAGGTTGACCTTCAGTGCTGTCGCTGCTACAAGAAGGTGAAGAGAATTCTATGTGACATACCTCGTGAGTCTCTCTCTCTCTCTCTCTCTCTCTGTGTCTTTCTGGATTTCTTGCTTGTGCTTTTATAACATGGTTACTGATCATCAAGCAACAAAACGAAAAAGAAAAGGACTGAGTTTTCTATCACTCTATGTGGTGTTGAATTTTGTGAACGAGAGAAATACGTGACCAGATATACGACGAGGAGAAAAACACGGTGAAAATCAAAGTGGTGTGCTGCTGCCCAGACAAGATTAAGGAAAAGATACGCTGCAAGGGTGGTGATTGCGTTACGAGCATTGAGATCGTAACCCCGCCACCGCCACCACCACCGCCACCGCCACCGCCACCGCCACCGCCTCCGCCTCCGCCTCCTAATATTGTAATAAATGTGAAGATGCTTCAGCCATGGCCTGTACCTTATATATGTGGCTGTACTTGTATTTGTTCTTGTACAAGTGGCTATTCCTATACCTGTGCTTGTACTTATTCTTGTACCTGTTCCCGCACATGCGCTTGTGCTTGTGCATGTGTTTGTAACTGTATCTGAAACGGCTTACCCACGTACGTTGTAGCCCGCCCATGTTATGAGGGTTATAGTGGGGGGTCCGTGCCTTCATGGTCATGGCGGGCAACCACCATGTTATATATATATATATATGAGGCCTATGGGAGGCCGATGTACGATGTTAATTATAAATCTGTTACTTGATTAATAAACGACTGTACGTACGTGACCGACATGTCACATACAGTACGTTTGTTTAATTGGACATACATTAAGGTGTTAGATAATTTATTCTAAATAAGAAATTATTTGTGTAACTAATCCTAATTCGAATTGATTTTTATTTTCTTGATTGGGAGGAATAATTAAGGGATAATTTTAATGGATGGTTCTTGACCTAGTCTATAAATATAGAGATTGGATATTTCATCAACAAGACATTATTAATTCGGCATAGGTTAGAAGGCACATCTCAACAAAAATATTTCTTTAGGTTTATATATGTTGTAAAGATTTTTTTTATTTGCTTGAACAAATAAGATTGGAGGTAATTTTAATTTTTTCTTTTCGCTGTGTATTTCTAGCTTATTACTATTTGTATGCTTACATATGGTATTAGAGCCAATTTCATACTATTTTGCTCATAATTATTGACATTGACCTTTTCCACATAAAAATGCATTAATTTTACTGTTAAACTCATGAATACATGCATCGGTCTTGTGTATATTGAATGTTTTGAGTGCTTGTTCAGCAATGAATCTTGTTAATTAATATGGTAATGTTTTTTGATGAACCACCATGAACACTGAGAGGTCCGTATCATTTTGTTTTGAATATTGATTGGAAGAGCTCAAGGAATATTTTTATTTTATTTTTTTTATAAAAAAAAAAAAGGAAGAAGAAGAAGAAGAAGATCTAAGAAGAATATTGGTTGGAACTATAGTCATAAGAGCACGAAAGGTGATATATCTCTTAGGTGTTCTAATATAGCAGGTTTGTTGTGAAAGTTGTTTTTTAAATGTACAAGTACTGATGAATCCATAATCACCAAAAAAAAAAAAATATCTTGAAACTTTCATTTGTTTTTGGTGTTTTTTCTGTTAACCACCGAGACCCACCACTGCAACTTTTCGTTGTTTGGATCGATGTATAATAATGTTCGTGTTTTGGTGAAAGACCATTTTAACTACCTAGAACCCCATTGATATTTCTATGAAAATTTAAGAGGGACATTAATCCAATTAGTTTTTATTCTTGATGGGATAAATAATTAAAAAAAAATTAATTGGCTATAGGTCCATGACCTCAAAGCATGTGCATTCCATCCGTAAGATATTATTGAGTATGAATAAGGAAAATTGTACATTTTATTCTCTTATCCTTTTCTCATCTTCTATATTTTAAAATCGTCATTGGATTTGTGTCTCTATAGAGACCACAAATCCAATAATGATTTTGAAAATAAAAAGATGGGAAAAACATTCGATAAACCATACGTAGCATTTTCCTAGTTTAAAAATTCAATTTCTGTCTTTGAGATTCCTTAATTGCTTGAACAAATATAATCAGAATAATTATATATATATATAATATAGTAATTTATGGTTACTGGTGGTGCATGGTGGGGTACGGGGGTTCTATGCCTGATAACTTTTCGTTGAAGAAAATCCATCGCGATCGGGATGGCGTCGTGGCTCATCATCATGCTGATTAGTGGCATATTGTTTGCTTTTTTTTGTTTAGTATTCATTGCATTCTGTTTTTTGGTTTAGTATTCCTATTCTTCATAGGACTTAAAAAAGATTAATAGCGGTTGGTGGCTCTGGTGACTCTGGTTAATCGCTCCGTGGACATGCATATTGATTGGGTTCGTTGTTCACTTGAATTCGCTAACATATACTCATATGATTTGCTAATTGATTTTTAAATAAAAGCCAGTTTTCCTATTAATCATTTCCCTTTCCATAGATCGATCACCTATTTTTACTCCTCTTGCATCACCAACGTAATCTAACTAACTTCTATTACGATACACATTTTTATAATAACAACAAGTTTCCTGCGCTATTACCTTTCCCATACGAGATGATGGTCAGTTTCCCCGAGGTTAAACGTCATAACGGCGCCAATGGCATTTTTTGATTCCTATGACTAAAGTTCTTTTCATTTTATTTAAATCAATAGTATTTTTTATATGGTTAAAATTTTTTTAAAAAAGGGAATAGACGCTGAGGACGTAATGTGAAAAGACTTTTAAAATGGATAGCCGACCTGTAACGCCCAGCATCTATTATGCAAATAATAAAAGTTAAGTAATATGTCAGCTTTGGTTCATATATTTATATATGACCACAATAATAATTTTGATGAATCTATATTGATTACATGAATATTTATCATACAATAATTAATATTGATTGGAAAGAAATATACCACCATCTATGACCATGGAATTAATGGGTAGTAAATATTAATTTGGGGTCTAAATTGGAAAAACCTTTTAAGACCTATACAGTGATGAAAAGTGTAAATGAACTTTTAAACTTAAATAGGATAAACAAACTCCGATTTGCATTAATTCAAAATTCGGATCACTCGTCTTGTATCTCTATCTATTATCGTACAGTGTTTATTAGAACATAGTTGTGTAAAAATTTGGTAGTCATCGGAACACTTTGTAGACTCCTGTACAATGGAAGTGTAAATGAACTTTAAACTCACAAATAATGAGAATAGCGCTCGCTCAACGACTCCGATTTGGTTGAATTTCAAACAGCCAACAATGACTCTGTCCTCGCAGTCCTCTATCTAACCCTCGCAAATTTCATGATTTTCAGATTTCGAAAAAAGGGACGAAAACTTCGCTCAAACCACAGCTCGGTGCGGTGGACGAAAAAAAAAATAAATTCAAAGAAAACCAAACAATAAAGATAATAAATATAATTATCATATAATGCGATTAAAGATAGCGGTGGGGGAGTGAACAGTTGCACACTCATGTCGCCTGTCTCTTAACTGCTTTATTCACTATTCAGCGTAAATTATGGGAAATGGTTAACGAATGTATTCTTGCTTGCAGATGATAAGATCATATACATCGTCACCATCACAAGAACATGCACCCTCAGCCGTAAGATCACAAAATACAAAGGATAAATCTTTGGCATTTAATTGGTACTTTATCAATAGGTAAGTAAGTCTCTTCGTTCTCGCAACTTAACTGTTCCAAACCGAAGAAGAAGAGAAACAAGAAAGATAGCTTTAGACTGTTAGGAAAAAATACATAATCTCCGTAAATGCGCGTTGAAAAATCTTGTTCAGTAAAATGTCGCGAGAGTCAAAGAGCCACATGCCATACTATCACCATGGTTGCGAAAGAACAGGTAGGTCTCGCGTCTGTTGAACAAATCAAAGAAAATCAGCTGTAAAGGAATACAAATCGTGAGATAATACATTTAATAAAATTCTTAAACTTTGGTATGCAGAGTAACCGACTGCTCTCTATATCGGTTCAAAAATTTCTTTTGTCCCCATTACACAAATACACAAGAGAGAAACGTATAAGAAACAGGAAAATAGGAGGATAGTGATTCTTCAGCCAAGAATAATCATTATCGGGTGACTTAAGCCTCAAGTGTACCAGTCAAAGCTTACTGACCCTACCCTCTAAAGTCTTTCTATTGCAATAACTGTAATACATACTTTTTCTAGTGTGACTATACCTAACTCGGATATATGACGTTTGGATATTATGATTTATGATCATCCGTAAACTTATGTTGTCATGATATACCTGTTAAACTGTACTTAAAGACAATCGATCTTTAAAGAGAAATGATCGTAAAGACGGATTTTAAGAAAAAATGAGTTTAAGAGAAATTGCATGTGATTACTATGTGCTATGTGAAAATACTGGGTCCCGGCGGTTAAGTGGCCGTCTATCACTTAGCACCTCAAAGCTATAGAGGGGATAATTTTGTAGCAAACCAGCTGGTTTAGTGGGGGTTATACTGACTTAAGCAAGATACTTCTTCAGCGCGCACAGTGGGGAGTTAATACATCTTACGCGCACCTTCAAAGCTATTAAGTTATGTTGGAATCACTAATTTGTAGCACCCATGGGTTAGAGTGGGTGGTACTGCACTTAGCAAACTCCAGGCCGCCAAAAGTGGGAGTATACACCTTGACTTACTGAAAAAGATGAAATGAGAAGGAACATCTAAAGGGATAATGTATTGAATGATCTTTGATAGTGTATTTTTTAATTATGAATCTAAGCATGACATGATTTCTCTTGTTTTATGTTTTCTAATTTCGTTTTTTTTTCAATTATCATGCTATAAAATGTTTACTGGCTTCATAGTATGAGATGATATGTAATTAAATGCAAGGAAAAATTATTTGGGGTTTTTATGAGTACTTATTAACAAAACTCTAGGCTTGATTTACAAAACGGTTATGAAATTTTAGAAAATAAACACCTCTTGTGAAAACCCCTATTTGAGACAACTGTCAGTAAAATCAAGATAGAATTTTTCAAGGGGAAAAAGGGGGCTCAGGATTACACACGTATGGTCGGTATATTCTTATACTTACTGAGTGGTGACTCACACCATCCCTCTGAAAATGTGGTAATTTTACAGATGTTGCTGAAGGAGAGATAGCTGAAGACCCGCTAATGCTGACTAGACTTTTGTTCCATGAGGCATGTAGGAGGCCTCTCACCTTTTAAGGAACTGACTCATGTCGAGTCAATATTTTTTTAATTATAAGAATAAATGTCATGATGACATATTTTGATTTTATGTCAAGACAATCAGTAGTTTAATGTTGATGTAATGACATTATGTTTAATTTTTTATAATATGTTATTTCAATTAGAAGCTCTGGTATATTGTAAATGATGAGTGAGTTTGTGGTGTCAAAAATAGAAAAAAAATATATATATAAACATCGTTTTTCTTCCGCTGCGAGTGTATGTAAATGTAGTAGCGCCACGGCCTGAATTAAGATATATCTGCTTTGCGACTTGTATAAAAAGTCGGGTCGTTACAACGACCCTTTTTTTTTCTGAACACGATTGGATGAGATAGGATCTGAACAGATCTTTAATTATCTTATAATTAATATGATTAACTACTATAGCTAATATGGGATTATATAATTTGCTCTTGACTCCATAATCATATATACGTTGACGATAGATTAACCTTATAAATTAAATAATTCATAAATTATAAACAAAATTACTTTTTAAAATATATGAGAATTAATTATGAAATTTCACTTTCCTTGCAATAAATGATCGATGTGGATGAGAAAAATTAAGATTAGTGGAAAGCTAGGTGAGCTGCAAGTAATCATACATGATCATCAATCCCGAACTTGGAATATGTGTAAAGAATTATTTCATCAATAAAAACCCACAAAAGTAAAAGGTGAAAAAAAAAAAAAAGTCTTCTTTAATATATATATAAAAGTGAAAGGTGAAAAACAAAGGCAAAGTGGAGGCTTGGTACATGTTTAGACATGCATGGGACAGATCGAACCCAAAGTCTTGTCTCCTTCATGAAAAATGAATGGATGATATCATTGTGTGGATAAGTACTATGCACGTATCTATATATAGCATGTGTGGAATGCAAAAGTTTGGATGGATGAAGTAATTAACACGATATGAAAAGCAATGCGTACCATATTGAATTGTTGATGTACATCATGACATGAAAGTCATAATTTAACAATTGAAAATTTTATAAAACTGATCTCTGGACTTTAAGCACTTGTATCAAATTCATCTATACATGTGCATGGTATAAAAAATTATCTTAAAATTCCTTGTGATAAGCTTTTTGTATCAAATTGATTATTCCATCCAATTCAGGTCGGTCTATTTTTCTGACGGAATCATTGTTCTACTCTCAATTTTTTTTTTTTTTTGAAAAAAAAAAAAACAAAGTAAAAAGAAATACAGATATAGCCACCCCTCACAAAAAATGAGGGGCAATAGGCTGTCTACCCCTTTATGAGGGAGGCCTCCCCTAGCCATCCCCTTATTATTATTATTATTATTATTTATTTAAGGTAAAATTGTAATTTTACAATGATTCTGTCATAAAAATAGACTAAATTTATACGGACAGAATGGTCAATTAATTTAATTAATATAAAAAGCTTAATATAACAACATATAGAATAATTTTTATATCAAATGAATTAATTCATATTTTCTCTTTTAAATCAAAATACCCATTCACTCGAAATTGCTCAGCTTTTATTTAAGCTTTCCTTAAACATGCCCGAACCTTTTTTTTTTATCTGTTTTATAATTCTTTCTGAATTTTGAATAATCTTCAAGATTTTATCTAAAAAAATCATAATAAAAATAGATTATCTTTTCATTTATTCCACACCTTTCAAGATCCATAGCTTTTTGAACCAAAAATGAATCTCTCCATTCATTTGACTCTCGTGCCTAATTTACTTTAATTATTTATGAGAAATGAGAAATTCACATATTCAGTTAAACATTTGTCGAGTTCATGAATTTCTTGGAAGTGAGGAGGAAGTCATTCATGATTCGCTGGCCGAATTGTAGCATCCCCTTCCCACCCCAAGCCACGGGAAGAAATTGTGGACATCCTTAATGACCAAATTGATTCCATTCGGAGGGGTGGTTACCTTAAGGACATGTTTGGTACACGGAATGACTATTCCAAGGACATGCCTTTATTAAGAAATGAATGAGTGTAGTGCATTAGCCTTGAATAGTCATTCCGATGACTATGAGGGAATGATTTTCTCATTAAAGGAATAGTCATTCTTCTTAAATTAAGAGGGATGATTATTCCTTCAATTGAAGGATAATCATTCCATCATGGCCTATAAGAAAACTATTATATGACTAATTCACTAACACTCATATTTTTTTAATAAAGGCTATTCCAAGGAATAGTCACTTCGCGTACCAAACATAACCTAAGTTCCTTGTCAAGTGAAAAAAATCGCCCACTTTCCGACTGCTGTTGTCTTATGACTTGGTGAGACTCCTTGTCACGTTTTTTTTAACTATTCCTTGTTTGTTTGGAATTGACTGAAGATAGGACAGATTGAATAAATTATTATTATAGAATTGACTCCATTGACAGATGAGACTTGTCTTATGACTTGGTGAGACTCCTCGTTTTTTTTACTATTCTGAATATTCCCTATTTGTTTGGTCCTCACAATAATTGAACCTGACCCAACTCCGTACACCATAGAATATTAACATGTTTTGATCAACATGGAGGATGAGGTGGCTCAATCAAAGCCAACATACGCTAATGCTAGCTAGGTTGAACCCTTGAAGAGTCAGCAATCAAAAACCTGGCATTCTATTCTTTATGATAACGACAATTTTTTTTATAAGAAAATGCTCGTGTATTAACTAGAAATTCTTTTAGGAGATTAATTAGAATTTTTTTTTATTTTTTAAATCAAATGAAGTCCACATCTTCATTGAAGAGATGGGCCCTATTTAATTAAAAAAAAAAATAGTTAATCCTCTAGAAGGATTTCTAGAAGTACACCAAATAAACTCCTTTTTGATACCTTATCTCAATGTGCGCAACCATTATGTTTACATCCCCTTGATTCTAACCGTACAACATACGACAATCATTTTATTTATTTATTTGTTTTAAGTACACTCAGAAAAAAGAAAAGTAACAAGAGAAAGAAAACTAAACAAAGGGCGGGTCTTTATCATTACAAATTAGAATAGAGGAGAAATTAGATAAATGAGAAAAAATACAGACAAAAAAAATTCTATCTGCAGTTCAATATGTCATATAATAAGCACCATAGTTGATACTTTTGTGTACATTTCTAGCCTTTGAAAAGGATGTAGAAGGAATAGTATGGATCGCGTCAAAGATGATATCTGCAATATCAATAAGGTATTATTGAGCATAAGTTAGAAGACGCCTCTCTACTAAAATATTTATTCAAATTTCTATAACTGAAGTTCTTTAATTTGCTTGAACAAATATAATGGGAAGTAATTTTAAATTGGAAAAAGTCCACATAATCCCTCAAACTATCATCCAATTGATAATGTTCCCTTCAAATTTTCAATTGTAACAATATCTTTTTCAAACCATTAAAGAAGTGTTAATGTCCTTCCCAAATTCAGTAAAAAGACGAAAATGATCATACAAATTTTTCAATACGACAAAAATACTCTTATGAAGTTTTTTTTTAAAAAAAAATCTTTTAAAAAAATTTTTTTTAAAAGAAAACTTTATAATTTTTTTTTTTTTAAAAAAAAATTGAATTTGGCCAATTGGGTGGTAGTGTTTAAAAAATTAATTAATTTTTATTTTTTTCTAGCCCTTATGAATTCGAAAATAATACATTAATTTTTAATTTTTTTTTAAAATGAAAATCTTTGTAACTTTTTTTAAAAAAATTTGAATTGGACCAATTTGGTGGTAGTGTTTTTTTTAAAAAAAAAAAAAATTGTTGTTGTTTCTTTTTTAATTTTTAGTTTTAATTTTTTCTAGATTTTTTTATATTTTATTATTAAGGGTATTTTTTTTCCTTAGGAGACATTGATAATTATTTGGTAGTTTAAAAAACTATTATTACAATTAAAAATTTTAAAAAATATTATCAATTGAATAATAATTTGAAGTGATACGTGAATTTTTTCCTTTTAAATTTTTCTTACCGTGTATTCTCTAATATACTAAAAATTTGTGGTTATGGTGGAGGTGGGGGTATAGGGGTTGCTAAGACAATACATGGGAATGCACATGCAGTCAATGTAAATGGATGTGCGTGCGTGGTCACCATCAATAGGGTTGGTGGTCTGGTCATGACTATGTATGGTTAATTAATGTCGGTGGACATGCAATTGGTTGTTCACTTGAATGCTACACTACGAGTTGTAACGATTTTTAAATAAAAGAAGTTTCCTATTAATCATAAAAATCACTTGAATGCTACTAATATAAGGTAAAATTGTAATTTTACAATGATTCCATCATAAAAATAGACTAAATTTTATACGGACAGAATGGTCAATTAATTTAATTAATATAAAATGCTTAATATAACAACATATAAAATAATTTTTAAATCAATAGAATTAATTCTATTTTCCCTTGTATATCAAAATACCCATTCACTCAAAATTGCTCAGCTTTTATTTCAGCTTTCCTTAAACATGCCAGATTTTTTTTTTTTTTTCTGTTTTATAATTCTTCTGAATTTTGAATAATCTTCAAGATTTTATCTAAAAAATTATAATAAAAATAGATTATCTTTTCATTTATTCCACAACTTTCACGACCCCAGCTTTTTGAACCAAACATGAATATATCTCTCCATTCATTTGACTCTCGTGCCTAATTTACTTTAATTATTTATGAGAAACGAGAAATTCAAGTCGCGAGTTCTTTTAATTCCAAGCCGGGGAAATTGACTGAAAATAGGATAGATTGAATTATCCTTATAGAAGTGACTCCATTGAGAGATGAAACGTGTCTTATGACTTGGTGAGACTCGTTGTCACGTTTTTTTTTAACTATTCCTTGTTTGTTTGGTTATCACCATAATTGAACCTGACCTAACTACGTACACCTTCGAATATCATCATGTTTTGATCAACATGGAGGGTGAGGTGGCTCAATCAAAGCCCGCACCCGCTAATGCTAGCTAGCTAGGTCGAACCCGTGAAGAGTCAGCGATCAAAAAGCCGATATATATGCTCATATAATAACGACAGTCTTTTTTGATCACTTTAATTTCAATGTGCGGAACCAACGTGTTTACATCCCATTGGCTCTAACCGTACGACATACGACAATCATTTATGCTTGCATGAATTCCATGTGCGAAACCAACGTACGTGTTTGCATGCCATTGGCTCTGATTAACCGTATGACATATGATGCTTACGTCTTCTTAAATGCCGTTTCGCAAACTTTATGACCTCGTGGAGATGTTTTGTTGAACTTTTCTCGGTCCAACACTTCCATTAATCAAAGAAGGGATATGTCATTGTCAGGTGGGGTCCCTTGGAGGACTCCATAATTCATTCAAGAAACGTGGGTGCTACGTGGGTCTTATAATTATTGGCTATGCTTGTTAAGTTTTTTTTTTTTGCCTTTCCTAAAATTAACTACATTTTTTAATATTTTATTAAAAATTGATTACTTTTCATTAATTTTTTTTAAACCACATTATTTAATTTTAATTACTATTTAAATAAAAAATTCACTAAAATATATACGGTAAATATAAATGACAGTCTGGGCTGAATGAATAGTCATTCAGCCCAGGACAATTTTTCTAATTTGGTGGGCCTCATACTATTAAAAAAATATATATATATTTTTTTTTTTAAAACCCATATAGCCTGGGCTGAGATGACTGTTCATCTCAGCCCAGGCTGCTAAGAATCATTACCCATATATATTTATATATATATTTTCACTTTTTTATAAAAAATCTCACAACGTTCTTTTTACTTTATATCACATCAATGACTATTTTAAAATAAAAAAATCTCTAAACACTTAACAAACGCAGCCATAGTCTCTCGCACTCGTGCCCGAGGACGAATCTACCCCTCAAGTGTTAGCATTAACAAGATAACAAATTATAATAAAGATCAGTTTTACACTTATTTATCCCATTGTTATATTGATTGAGGAGAAGTGTTTTTTTTTTTAAAAAAATAATAATAAATTATGCAAGTTTAAAAAGTAAAAAGGATTTTCACTTTTTCTCTTTTTCACCTTTCACTTTTGTGAGTTTTTATTATAAGTGAAGTTTCTTTACACATTTAAGTTTGTGATTGACAATGTATGTTGCCTTTTCACTAGTCTTTGTGTTTTTTTCATTCACATCCTTCGTTGCAAGGAAAGTGATATTCATAATTTGATATATATTTTAAAAAGTAACTTTGTTTATAGGTTATGAATTATTTAATTTATAAAATAAATCTATCGTAAACGTATGCTTATGGAGTCAAGGGAAAATTATGTGATCCCATATAAGTTATAGTAGTTGATTTTTATTAACATATAATTAAACATTTGATTCAAATGTTTAGGAAAAAAAGAGAGGGGATCGAGAGGGGGAAGGGAAAAATAGTTCAAATTTATATGATCAATATATAGCTTGACATATTCTAAGCATGAAATGGATCGTTGATTCATTTGCATTACTTAGAGCTCAAGCTTTCTCACTTTAATTATTTGAAAAGTAATATTCTCTATTTTAATTACTTACTTTTTTAATATATACACCCAATAGATTTTTTATTATCTTCTATACTTTTCTTCTTTTTTTTTTTTTTCTTTCTAAATATCATTTCTCATTATTTTTTTATTATTTTCTTTCGAGGCAAATAGCACGTCAATCCCATCATCATCATCATCCAACAATTTGCTTTCCAAATTGCGTTGAAAGACTTTATGTGAACTAATTTGTCTGAATAAATTTTGAACTACTAGACCAACTATTTAAATAAATTGGTTTATATTGTTAAATCATCATTTGTTTTAAAAGCTTTAGTTGATAGGAAAAGATAAATTTAATCATTTATACTTTAACACACTCCTTCATGTGTGGATTCAAATTTTCTTTTTAATATGTAAGACCCAATATATAAAATATTTAATTCAAATAAAAGATAAATAACAGCATTAAGATTTAACCTTATCAAAACTTTTGAATTTAATACCATATTAAATTATCAAGAGTTAAATTTAATCATTTATACTTTAACTCATACGAGATCTCTCATAATTATACTTAAATTATTTACAAATTAAACAAAACATTATTAGAAATCCCAATCAAAAGCGCCCATACCCGCTTTTTGGCGGGCAAGAGCAATAAGTTGTACATCGGATCAGAAAATTCAGAAAAAATCTGACACGCAAACAATGATAACAGCGGCAACATCCGTTAGACAAAAAAGAACTTTTGCTTTTGAGGCCTTAATAATATTGTTCCGAATGATGTCCAACCACGTAGCTCCAACCGATAGAGATAGGAATGTAAAGCCAATCCCATTATTGGTGGCCACAGAATTCTGATGGAAATGGGGCATCAAAGTAAGCATCATTCCCCCATTGGATTAGAGAGTGTTTATGGAAACATTTAAGTAGTTAGACAACTCAAAATATATTTGACAGATAATTGCTCGAGATTCCAATCCATCACAGTCTATGACCTAATTACAGAAACTGATCGTAGAATATAGTTATAAAGTACTATGAAAAGGAAATGATTAATTAATAGCTAAAAAACTTCTGTAATTTAAATATCATTACAACTCACGTAGCACTCTGGTTAATTAACAACTGTCCATGAGTTCATCGACATTAACCAGCCCAACAACCTTAATTATTATTAATCTTGTCTAATCCAATGAAGCAAGTAAAGAAAACACAATTACAGACGAACTTGACTCAACATCAACAATTAACGCATAACAGAGGAAACTAGAACATGATGATGATGACCACGCATGCATGCACATCCATTTACATGACTACGCATCCTGCTGGATTTTCTTCACAAAAGTAATCACAGCGGGTCACATAGCAAGTACCCCTATACCAACCGCCACCATAACTATCATACACCGGCCTCCCCCCATGACATGGGCGTGGCCGCTCATGGCCATGAAAGCACGGTCCCCCACTATGACCCTCATAACATTGCCTACAACACACACCAATCGGCAAACCTGTCGGACAAGGCGACGGTAAAATCAGAGTGAGGTTGTGTGGAGGAGGCTCTTTTTCTGGCGGCGGGGCTTTCTCTTTTTTCTGCGGCTCTTTTTTTTCCGGCTCTTTTTTCTCCGGCTCTTTTTTCTCCGGCTCTTTTTTCTCCGGGGGCGGCTTCACGATCGGGGGCGGTAGGATCTTAATGCTCTTAATGGAATCACCACCCTTGCAGCGTATTTTTTTCATAATCTTTTCGGGACTGCAGCACACCACTTTGATTATCACCGTGTTTTTCTTCTCGTCGTATGTCTGGTCATGTATTTCTCTCGTTCACAAAATTCAACACCACATAGAAATTTAGTCCTTTTTCTTTTTCGCACGCACGTACCGACGTACATTAATTCATACACATACAGAAAGACTGAGAGAGAGAGAGAGACTCACGAGGGAATTTACAGAGAACTTTCTTCACCTTCTTGTAACAGCGATGGCACTGAAGATCAACCTCCAGCTCCATTCTTGTTGTACCCTATAAAAGTATGGAAATTCCAAATTCATGTCAAGCCAAAATATGATAAACATGTACAATTTACAAATGGGTCTTAAGAGATCGAAGAGAAATATAAAAAACTTAACAAATTACCTTGTCTGCCATGGCTGCGAGTTCACATCGATCTTAGCCTGTTTGAAGAGACTTTTTTATAGAGAAACTAACTACAAGTGTGAAGTAGACCAAGACCGAAGGGCTAGAGGAGGGACGAAAATCATAATGTTTATGTGGGGACGGGGAGGGCCCAAAGACTTCGTGAAAGAAAGAGTACCAACGAAGAAAGAAGCTTGAAAAACATGGAGAGAGAGAGGGGAGAATACCTCTTGGGTTAAGTAATTCTTTTGTTTTTGTTGGACACCACTCTTAGGAATAATAATAATAAGTAATTAATGTGATATAAAATAAAAGAATATTGTGAATCTTTTTAATGAGTTTTTTTAGTGAGTTTTTTTATTAGAATAATAATAAAAATTGAGTGATATGATATAAAAAGTAAAAATAATTATTAAAAAATGATTAATGAAATATTAAAAGTAGGTATTAACTAATTTTGTGAGGAAAAAATGGGAGAAGAGGAAAATTGTTTACAAAGACATCCATATTCTTATAAAATGACTATTTTTCTAATATATATATATATATACTAATATATATATATATATATATATATATAATAATCGCGAGGAATAGCTATTAGTAAAAAGCGGAATAGAGTCTTCAAAAAACTCATTATTTTTTTTCTTCAAACCCATTTTCTTTTTTAAAAAATTATTAATATTTTATGGGTGGCCAACCATCCAAAAGGTGATTAGCCACCCTAAGAACACCGAAAATAATTGTAGCCACCCCTAAGCTTCGCTAGGATGGGTCACACCATCCTTGATGCTCAGATTTCAATTAAATTTTCTAACTATTCTCACTTAAAAAAATAATAATAAAATAAGACACGAGTGGAACTCCACAATATGTGGATGAGAATATCCTCCTATGGGACAGAACTGAAACTCTTGCCATCTACCATTGATGACATCTTATTTTCTGCTACAATTTTAAATACATATGGACGTAGAAATATGTATGCATAGATAGCATGTATATGAAATACAACACAAAAAAAAAAAAGGACTATGAAATGGAGAGAAGCCATTTTATTTTGTCGTCATATTAAGAACAGGCTCAGCACATGCATAATCAGTACAGAATAGTTGCAGAGTTCGTACGTAGATTGTCAATAATTGAGGTGGCTGGGTTGCTTAATGAAAACCCACCTATTTTGGAGCTGTTTGGGCGGTGCAAAACCCCCACCTAACCCAATCAATTTTGAAAACGTGTGGCCAACCGGGCTGGTGGACTTTGCATTTCTTGGAAGTTACGAGGAAGCTTACAAGTTAAGGAGGAACTTTTTCTGTCCGTACACAATGAAGATTTTTTTTCTTTTTTATTTTATTTTTTTTCAAACGGGGCAAGCAACCGATAAGCTCTACACTTCACGACGTTCACGTGCCAAACAGTAGAGATCATCAGTTAACGAAACCACGTTCAGAATTTCAAAGCCGAACTCAACCAGGGCCCAAATCCATCATTACAGCTTAATCGTTCAATCCTCAATCGGTTGGAGATCACTTCTCGTGAAGCAAAGATTATTGATTTGAATATTTCATTTTTCCCTTTCTTTTAAGTCCAATTGCTTATATTTAAAAATATAATAATAATAAAAGGTAACCAAGGAATCTCTTTTGATAAAGTGTAGCAAATTTATCACTTTAAAACCCAAGAAGCTTTTTGATAAAGTGGTAAAGCCCAAGAATCAAAGTTGTTATATATTTATTAGAAAAAAAAAAAAGTTGTATATATTTAACCTTTAAAGAAACGAAAAGTGTCTTATATTTAAAAATATAATAATAATAATAAAAGGTAACCAAGGAATCTCTTTGATAAAAGTGTAGCAAATTTATCACTTTAAACCCATGAATCAAAGTTGTATATATTTATTATTAGGAAAAAATAGAGTTGTATATATTTAACCTTAAAAGAAACGAAAAGTGTCTTATATATGGATTGAAACGAGATGAAATAAGAGAGATTTGAATGAGAGGTGAGCCACAAGTAATACTATAAGTTTCTTTTTATTGGACTTGTAAATTCAATTATGATCAATTACAAGTCACTTTATTTTTAAATAGACACAAAATATATTTTTAGAATTACTTACTACTGAGTCATTCCCTATCTTATGAAGTTTCATTATTTTTTAAGGGCAAGTCCATACAGGACCATAGAGGAATGCTTATTTTGTCCATTTTTAAATGATAACATAAGAATGACCAAAAAAAAAAAAAAAGAAAGAAAAAAAGAAGAAAGAAAGAAAGAAGGAAGATAGGATGGGCTGGATTGTTTGGGGTTGGACCCGGGCCAGCACCATGTCTTTGTACTTAAAAGTTCTGTTCCCATGATTGGGCCTGATTTTTGAAGCTTAGTTTCGGACCTAGACAGTTGTAGTCGGGCCTGGGCCCAATCCACCTACTTTTTATAAAATTATTTTATATGTTAGCTTTTTTGCCCAAAAATGCGGGTACTAAAAGTTTTATTACAAATTTCTTATAAATGAATATGTCATATTTTATAAAAATAAATGTCACATGAATTTTTACTGTTCACATTTTAGTAGCTAAAGCAGTAAATACTATATGAACTACAACGTGATAGTTTATATTTTACTAAGATTAATGCTAGAAACCCAAGGCTACTCTTCTCTATCTCTTTTTTATTTTACTAAAATTAATGCTAAAAATTATATATTTATCTTACGATTATTCAACAACGTTAGTGTGACAATCCTAATCAACTCTTAAATCAACCAATTTGATCAAAGGGTTAATCAATCGATCTCTTAAAGTTTAAGTTCTATTGCATATTTTGCGGCACACTATCTTCGAACCGTAGGATTTTGCCCATAGAATACAGCTAAACAGTGTGTGGCCGGTCTTCAACTTCCAGGCTTTCCCAGAAATATAAATAGGATAACAAAAATAAGAATATTACGATGTAACCTACTTTGTCATATTTAGACTTGAAATAGCTTTCACAATTAAGCAAACCCTTTTCTGGAACCCACAATGTAGGACGAATATTCTGATCGATAATTGCATCAAAACTGGATTGAGATATCTTGAAATTTGTTGTACGTTTAAATTGACAGCAAAGTTATTAACAATTTAAACAGTAATTATGAGAAGTCTCATATAGTACCCACGTGATCAAATGAATATTAGGGTATGTTTGAAATTGTGATTTTGTAGACAATAAATACGATTTTAAATCAAATTGCAAAAACTGAATTGTTTGAGAACTGAAATTTTAAAACGCAGAAAATTTACGATTTTAAATTGTAGGTAAGGGAGTGCTTTTTTGAAAACACAGAATTTTAAAGGCTAAACTGCGATTTTAAAGGCCAAACTACGATTTTACCAAACGCTTAATTGCGTTTTCAAAAATTATATTTTTAAATCACACTTTTTAAAAATATTATTTTAAAATTACGCTTTTTAAAATGACAATTCTAAATAGACCCTTAATTGGAGATCCGATCCATGGACACCAAAGCAAGGGAGTGTGAGTCGGTGTAATCTGAGCCAGTACTCAAAATGCTGTCGAGGTCCTCAGGAATTAGGAGGGAGACCCAAACTTAAGCAACACTCAAAGCTGATTGCCACAAAGTCTAGGGACACGTGTAGGGTATCCATGTGAGGGTGCATGGCCCGTAACTGAACCGGCCTAACTATGTACCGTAGATTAATATAATATCTTTGTTTGAGGATTAATTCGGAAGGTGAGGTGGGTCAATCAAGGCCAGCACATGCAACTGCTAGATTGGAGAGTCAGCAATCAAAGAAGCCATATGCCCCTAACGTCAATCTTTTATGATAGCATGAATTTCAATGTGCGAGATCCACGTGTTTACATCCCATTGGCTCCAACCCTATGACACATATGATGCGTACGTCTTCTTAAGATGCGGCTAGAAATAGGCATTAGGCAGGCTTAATTTATGGCCTCTTGATCTCTCACACTTTCACACTTTCACACTTTCATTTGGTTTCTCTATCGAACAGTCCCTTCAATCTGGCCTGAGGCTGATGATCAGATCGATCTGAACTCACAGCCATGGCGGAAAAGGTATGTAAAATTTTTATATTTTTTTTCTCTTAATACCCATTTGATAATATAAATGATCCAATCTTCAATTTTTTATTATTTTTATTGTGGGGGTTATCATTTCAAATGTCACTTTATTTTTGACTCCTAGTAGCTCTTCATTGTTTGACATGCCCAGTTTTCATGACAGAACCTGATTTTATTCTTTTTGTCAGCACATCACTAAATTTCTCTTTGCGCTTTAGAATTTAGAATTTGGGGTTTATCAGATTTTGGCTTGATATGGATTTAGATGATCAATTCAGTTTAATTAATTTTGCAGAAGATAACGGTAATGGTACTGAAGGTTGATCTTCAGTGCCATCGCTGCTACAAGAAGGTGAAGAGAATTCTATGTAAATTCCCTCGTGAGTCTCTCTCTCTCTCTCTCTCAGAGTCTTTCTGTGTTTTTAATTGTTATTAATTTGAAGGCGAAAAAGAAATGGACTGAGTTTCTATGTGGTGTTGAATTTTGTGAACAAGAGAAATACGAGACCAGATATACGACGAGAAGCAAAACACGGTGATAATCAAAGTGGTGTGCTGCTGCCCAGAGAAGATTATGCAAAAGATACGCTGCAAGGGTGGTCACACCATTAAGAGCATTGAGTTCCTACCGCCGCCCCCGCCACCGAAGCCTGAGAAGCCCAAGCCTGAGAAGCCTCCTCCTCCACCTGATAAGCCCAAGCCTCCTGAACCGGCTCCTCCTCCACCGGCTCCAAAGCCTCCAGAGCCGGCTCCTCCTCCACCGGCTCCAAAGCCTCCTGAGCCGGCTCCTCCTCCACCGGCTCCAAAGCCTCATCCACCGGCTCCGCCACGAACATGTTGTGCGGAATGTTATGGAGGTTATAGTGGGGGCCCGTGCTTTCATGGTCATGGCTGGCCACCCGGCCCACCCGGCTTACCCGGCCCACCCGGCCCACCCACATGTTATGAGGGCTATGGGAGGCCGGTGTATGATAGTTATGGGGGTGGTAGGTGGAGGGCTACTTGCTATGAGAGCCGCTGTGATTACTTTTCTGAAGAAAATCCATCGGGATGCACAGTCATGTAAATGGATGGATGTGCATTATCAGCATACATACATGGTCGTCGTCATCATCATCATCATCGTCATGTTCTAGTTTTCCTTAGTTATACGTTGTTGATGTTGAGTCATGTTCAACTGCATTTGTTTTTTTCTCTCTAGTTCTTCTTACGATTAAAAAATATATTAATAAGTTTGGTGGTCTGGTTAGGTGTCGGTAGACAATTGGTTGTTCACTGAATGCTACATGAGTTGTAAAGATCGATTTTTAAATAAAAGAAGTTTCCTATTAATCATTGCCTTTCCATAGAGGGCACCCACTTTTTGCTCCTCTTTATAATTAAATTTATCCCAAATGTGTAGGAGTTTCTTCTAGTCTCAATGAATGTAATTCATGTATTTTTAATTTTTATATTGATTTTTAAATATAAATATATATAAAAGAAATATGTCAATTGAATGGACTGATTTAACTGATTTAAAAGAAAACTGTCCAATTCTACTAGTTCTCTCCTTGGTCGGGGTCAAAGATGGCCATCGGTAAATTTCAAAGGATGGATCCTACTAGATTGGACATCACTCGGACCAATTTCATTAGGGAAAGCTTCTGCATCGACCAAGAATCCTGCTAGCCATCCTTCTACTGTTTCGAAATTATTTTTTATAAGAAACAAGGGCCACTTCTTTAAGACTTATATACATCGATGACCAAGCATCCCTCATTTCATTATGGCCTCAAAAGCATAAGTTTTGTTTTTGCTTTTTGGGCTACTTTTATTATTCTTTGTCATATAATTTCTTAACTTTCTTACACGAAGTACAACTTTGTTCGTGTCGCTTAATTTTAATTATTCTCCAGGACCACGCTACTATCTATTGACTTTACATATATAAGTAATGGAAATGAAATTAATGATCTTACCACAGAAGGTATGGTCTAGTAGCATTTTGAGTGGTCTAAGTGGAGGTTTGGTTTAAAGGTTGAATTTTACGATAGAAAGCGCTTGAAATTATTGGTTCGGGTATTACTAAATTTTTTGGTGAGATTAGTGTTAAGTTACGATTCGATCGGTTTTAAGGAAGCACATGCAATTTTTATCGTACATCTAGACCCTGCATGAGTAACATCCCGTGTGGCCCACTCTATAGCAACTTTCATGCCAATAATTCTTTTTACTTTTATGACAACTTTAGTCACGCACATGACGTGACATTTGTTTTAATACTAATATAAGATACCTAATCAATGCTCCATAAGCTTTAAAACTTATAAGACGCTAAAAGTTAGACTTTTAAACTTATCTTATACTAGTTGGCCCAATTTAATGTTCATATCTCAAATTGAACCCCCACCAAAATCATAAGGATCTCCCCTCCCTTATTTTTCTAAACATGATTGGATCAAATAGAGAATATCAATGGATCTTTAATTGTATGATAATGACAATAAAATACTAGAACTCATATGGAATCGTATAATTTGGTATCAAATATGTTAACTCTTGATTCCATAACCATAAATTGATAATAGATTCACTTTAAATTAAATAATTCATAACTTCTTAACAAAGTAACTTTTTAGATATATGAGAATTATCAAATTCACTTTACTTGCAATAAAGGATGTGGATGAGAAAAAAAGATTAGTGGAAAGGTGAACTACAAGCAATCGTACATTATCAATTAATTCACCAATAAAAACTCACAGAAGTGAAAGGGGAAAAAGAGAGAATCTCCTTTACAAAAGCAAAATAATTAGGTCCTTACTCACGAAGGCAATTGAGTCAGCAAACAGCTTCTTTGGTATGAGCCCCATGTTTGGCATGGTTTCCGTATCTTTTACATCATCTAACACTTCATAATTTTTTTTAAAAAAATATGTTATTTAGTAAATTTTTGTACAATTACTATATAATTGGATGATGGGTTAGTATTGGATCAACACTTATAAAAAAAAATAAATAAATAAAATTCAAAAAAAAAAAATCAAGTGCAAATGATTAGGATTCTTTATGATTTGAGATTCCTATTATTATTTTTACTCTCTTATTTTTGGACAGGGTCTATAAAAGGGGATTTGGCTGACAGAGTAGGAGTTCACCCGAGCAGAGGAACCACTTTGGACAGGGATCCCTATTCAGACAAAAAATCCCCTGTCACAACCCCTACAATTTTACCAACCCTCATCTTTGAACCAAAAAAATGGGCTAAGAGTAAAAAGCAACTGAGAAAATGGACTCAACTTTCTCTACATTTGACAGTAATGCGTTTTGGACGAAAACAAGTTGTATTAAATCCATTCAAGCTTGATATTAAAAGCAGTATGACCTAATTTAAATCCGAAAATACTCTGATGGACCAAAAATAGTCTTGATTGCATCAAATTATTCAAGCACTTATTTGGGTGCTCTAAAAAAAAGAAAAAAAAAAAGAAAGACTGATTCAAGGACTAATGACCATAATAACCGGTAATATGAAAAATGGAATAGGAGTTGAATATATAGTATTATTAAAAAAGAAATACTAATAATAATAACACATCTATTGTGAAAAAAAAAAAAAACAACAACTAACAGATCAGATTTAGCTAAAATGATAGAAATTTTTTACATATTGATGTGTAGAAATTTTTTACAAATTGGCATTTTTTTTTTTTGAAAAATCTTATCAACTTTCATTTATCAAAAATGGGAAAATCTAGAGCTTTTGAAAAACTCTAAGATAGCAGAGCATTACACTCTAAGGTTACAAGATCATAGATACACCTTGAAATTTCTTCCATCCATACCCTATCTATGACATTTAAGATTGTTTCTTTGGCCAACTCATGAAACGCTTGGAGAACAGTCCGAATATCAGCTACAATATGACCATACTTGCTCTAGTTTTGCCCCGAGTCTTGAACTGCATTCACCACTTGGAGCGAGTCGCCCTCTAAATTAATCTTTGAAAGCCCCAGATATTTGCTAAATTCAGCTGCATGTATAGCCGCAATTGCTTCCGCCACTACAGGCTTTGAAGAAAGTGCTACAGTGGTACTTCGTGCCACAATCACCCTTCCCATGTAGTCTCTGGCTATGACTCCTACCCCCATACGTTGATTGACTGGGTCTAAGGCTGCATCCCAGTTCACTTTGTAAATATCCTGTGGTGGAGGCTGCCATTGTATCGCTTCTGTCAGTCTTGGATCTGAAGCATGATTTGAACTAATAGCCTCCTGGATAAGTATATTTGGAGGTGTAAAGTCTCTCCCATGAATTACCTTATTTCTTCTAAACTAGAGATGTCGCACCAGCACACCATTCAAATTCCTCCTCAATGCATTTGTCGCTCAATGTTTCTATTAGGTCCACAAAAGAACCACCTCCCATCGTACACTTTTGGAATTTTGTCGCACATGCCTCCCAAACATCATTAGAGGAGGGGCAATTCCATAATATATGCATGATGCTTTCCCCTTCCAACTTATAGAAAGGACAAGAGAGATCTAGAACAATACCTTTTTTCTTCAGATTCTCCTTTGTTGGGAGAATGTCATGACATGCCCACCACAAGAACATTTTCACAGAGTTTGGAATTCTGAGTTGCCAGATAGTATACCATATTTTGCTGCAACCAGGTCCCTTTGGAACTTTCACCTCCGTCCCTCTCATATTTCTCCTTCTCTAGATGATAGGCACTTCGAACTGTAAATTTCTTATACCAAGTGCTCCGCCAAATCATCACATCTCTGTGTCCGTAGCGATTAAGAGGTATTTTACAAATGATATCTGCCTCTTCTTGTTTGAATACTTCTGCGAGTAGAGACAGATTCCACCATTTCATTTCAGGGTCAATTAATTTTGCCACAGTTGCATCAGATGCCAAAAGCCGCCTTTGTGGTTGAATTGAGAAAGATGTAGGGCGGGGAAGCCATTTATCACTCTATATTTTAACTGTACTCCCATCCCCAATTCTCCACACACACCCCTCCGATAATAACTCCAAAGCTGAACAAATACTTCGCCAAGCAAAAGAAGGCCTTTTACAAATCTCCACAGTCAACATAGAATCTCGAGGAAAATATTTTGCCTTCAGGATGCGAGCGGCCAAACCACTAGGATTTTGCAGGAGGCACCAGCATTGTTTAGCCAAGAGAGCTTTATTAAAACAAGGTAAGCCACGAAAACCCAACCCTCATTTAGCTTTTGAAAGCCCCATCTTCTCCCAACTCATCCAATGAATTTTAGATTGATTCTCCTTGTGGCCCCACCAAAACATTTGCATCATAGAGTTTAGTTCTCGACAGAGTGCCTTAGGAATCAAGAAGATGCTCATACTATATGTAGGGATCGCTTGGACCACTGCTTTTAATAGGACTTATTTTTCGGCTTGAGAAAGGAATTTTGTTTTCCAATCATTCAACCTTTTCCACACTCTATCTTTAATGCCTTGGAACTCTCGTGATGTGGATTTGCCCACAAGGGCAGGTAACCCCAAATACTTATCGAATCGTTGAGTGGCTAGGATTCCTGATAATTGGAGGATGAGGTCCCTTGCCCTCTGGCTAGTATTCCTGCTGAAAAAGATAGCAATTTTGGCTTTATTAAGCTTCTGACCGGAGGCCTGCTCATACCAATCCAAGATGAGCGACAATTTGTGCCAATCCGTCGAATTAACCTTACAAAAAAGAAGGCTGTCACCTGCAAAGAATAAATGATTTAATTGTAGTCCATGTTTAGATGTTGGAATGCTCGAAAGGTACCTCGATCGCTCCGCATGATGAAAAAGGGAGCTCAGGGCTTCAGCATACAAAATAAATAAATAGGGAGACAAATGATCCCATTGTTTGATACCTTTAGTAGGTAGAATTTTTCCCACTAGTTGGCCATTAACAAGAACTGAGTAAGAAACTGACCTAACGCAAGTCATGATGAGCTCAATCCACTTTGGTGCGAAACCCATCTTATACATGACGGCCTCCAAAAAATTTCATTCAACTCGATCGTAAGCTTTACTCATGTCCAGTTTGAGGGCCATGAATCCCTCCTTTTCCCAAATTCTGGTATGCATCAAGTGAAGAGTTTCATACGCTACTAGGACATTGTCAGATATCAGTTGACCAAGGATGAACGCACTTTGGTTTGGAGAAATAATTTATGGCATAATCCATTTCAGCCTATTCGCTAACATCTTAGAAATAATCTTATAAATAATATTGCATAAACTAATAGGTCTGAACTCAGTCACTGAAGTGAGATTTTTAATCTTCAGAATCAAAGCAATGAATATAGCCAAATACCCAGTTTTTAGAAATCCAAGTATTGCGCCAAATACCTCTTCACCAATGGATGCCCAATGTTCTTGAAACAAATCGGCCAAAAACCCATCTGGACCTGGGGCTTTGAGAGGCGCCATTTGAGTTAGTGCACCACTCACCTCATCCTTGGTAAAATCTTGAAGTAATTGATCATTCATCCCTGCTATGGTTCTAGAAGATAACACCGAAAGACATCCTTCCACACCAGTTGGGTGGCATGTAGAAAACAACTTCTGAAATTATTTCTTGAAGGCCTGCTCGATGTCGGTCTAGGTGGAGCATATCATTCCTTCCTCATCCAGAATTCTGCTCAACTGATTAGCTCGCCTTTTTTGGTTCGCACATGCATGAAAATATTTCGTATTTTTATCTCTATGTTTCAGCCAATTTTCCTTGGCCCATTGTTGCCATTTCACATCATCTTCTTCCAACAAATCACTGACCTCTTGTTGGAGTTTATGAATATTTCTCACATCTAGGATACCATCACCATCTTACAACTCCTCCAACAATTTTATTTTTTGAAAAATTAGCTTCTCTAAGTGACCTGTAGTTGCCCCCTTGAACTGGATTAATGCTTGTTGACAGTTCTGAATTTTTTCCTTCAGAATCTCCCAAACATCATCCTTCTTGCATTTGACTTTCCACACCTTTTTAATAACTTCCTTGACCTCTTTCTTTCGTTCCCAGCAAGCTTCATACCTAAAAAGTCATTTCTTTTGTCGGACACGGTCTCTAGATGGGGAAAAGGACAGTAAAAGAGGAGCATGATCGGACCTTCTTGCCGCCAGAATCCCAACATGAAAATCTAGAAATAAGCCACACCACTCATTATTGGTTGTCGCCCTGTCTAATCGTTCTTTAGTGAAGTGAGGACCATCCCGAAGGTTACACCGTGTAAATTTAGGCCCCGAAAAGCCTAGATCACTTAACTGACAATGTTCCAATGCATTTTTTAAATCATTCATCTATCTCCTGGGCTTTCGAGCTCCTCCATATTTTTCTGAGTCATCAAGGATTTCATTAAAATCCCTGACGCATGGCCAAGCAGTTGGGGAGTAAGTCTTTAGATGGCGTAATAAGCTCCATGCCTCTTTTCTCTTTGCAGTCTCGGGATGCCCGTAAAAGCCTGTAAATTTTCATGCCGTACCATTACCGAGACTTTTAATAATAGCATTTATATGCCGGCGACTATAATTCTGAATATGAACACAAAATTCTTCTTTCCAAAAAAGTGCCAACCCCCCACTCTTTCCAACACAATCAACAACAAACAAGCCACCATAACCAATTTTATTCTTTATTAATTCAAAACAAAGATTTGACAATTTAGTTTCCATCAGAAAAACCATCGTGGGTCTCTTTTCCTTCACCAATTGGCAAAGGTCACGAACCGTCCGTGGGTTTCCAAGCCCACGGCAGTTTTAGCTTAAGACACTCATAATGACTGGTGGGACTGTGCACCAGCCTCAGCCATTTCATGGATACAAATTCCCTCCTGCACTGTTGCCCCACAGCTTTTTTTACCAGTGTCATCACCCCCGAGATATAACCCACATTCTTGAGCCTTCCGTTTGCCTGAAAGAGCCATTGCTGTTTGATCATTATCGAGTGCCTGATTCCTCGCACAGGCTTTATTCTTCCAGCCTTGCCTCTTAATTCCTGCTGCCTCATTTGGATTTTCATTTGCATGCACATGCAAGGGCGTCTTGGGTAACTTCTCAAAATGCTCCACATTAAGTGGTAGAGTGCCACTAGACATCTTTTTACCAATTTTACCCCTGGGGGATAAAGGTTGGGAATTTTTTTCCCACTTTAGTTGGAAGCTTGACCTTCACAGGGGCTAAATTAAATGTTCCTGAGAAAGGGCCACTTGTCAAATTAGCCCCCCCCCCCAAAAAAAAAAAATCTTTGTGACCCACTGTCTCCTGATAAATTTGCACTTTGTCTTTGACTGAATTACCCTCCAGCCCCTTGATTGGAACATCAAAAAGGTGAACAAAATTATTTCCAGCAGATATCCCTTGCTTCACGCCTTCTGTTTCCTTATTTGTCTCCTTCCTCCCATCTCTTAGCTGCTGGTTTAGCGCACAGCTTGCCTGCATATCATCTGTTATCCCTTCCAAATTCTCCATTGATTCTTCATTAGTACAGCCGTTCGCATTCAGCGGAGGAGGGCCAAGGTTTACGCCCTTTCCTTTCAAATTCTCCAGATTTGTAATGTCTCTTTGTATCTGGCACCGCTGGAATTGTGCTGATAGATCCTCTGCATACGAAACTCCCTTGGAAGCCATTGACGCGCCTCCAATGCTTTCCTTAGAGATCCCCCGATTTTCGCCTGGAAATTCGGCTCCTGAAAGATCTCCTCCTCCATTAATGTCCATGGAATCCCCTAAATTATTGCCGAAAAATCTGTCACCCGAGTGGGCTTCTTCGCTTTGCCTACCTCCCTCCTATCGGTGAGGTGGAATGTCCCCACCATCGCTGTACCGTGGATTCAGCACTGATGCTTCGCCACCATTCCGAACCCTCCCTGGCCTAGCCCACCGGTGAGGTATGGGAAACTTCAGCCAAGCCCCAAATTGGGCTACTGTCTCTTCTTTGAGAAAGCGACGTGCCTTCCCGTTCACACACCCAACCGCTCCATGCCGTATCACCCCACATCTGAAACAGAACTTAGGGATTTTTTCGTATTGGAAGGCAATCCAAACAGTTCTTCCTTGCAACTTCAGTGTTCTCCCTCGTGAGAGGGGTTTTGCTAAGTCAATTTTGATTCAGACTCTCAGGTATTTACCCCAACCCACACCATCCTCTGCCGTCTCCACTTCTTCCACCTCCCCTACTGATGACCCAATTTTGTGGCCTAATTCTTGCCCCATACATGCTAGAGGTAGATTGTAAATCCGGACCCAAAAGGCTACTTTCTCATACTCCATTTGTGTAGGTTGAATCATACCATTAAACTCTTTCATAGAAAAGAGGTTCCCCTCAAAAATCCACGATCGACCCTTTAGGACTCGTGCTTTGTCCCATACTTGCTTGAAATCAACTAGGAATTGTCCCCCAAGATTTTGAAAGAGACTGCACCTTCCGGCTGTCACCCTCGGACCAGAGTAGATCTGATAGTGTTCTTACTGACGATCCGCTCCGCAATGAGCTTTCCAACAAGGCAGGATTTACCTTTGTTTACTAAATCTTTCACCACCTTATCTTCAATCTCAACTGTTACGCTCTCCTCTTCCATCAGTGAGAAATTTTTCCATCTCTTCGTTAAGTCATCCACCATGTTCCCCATTGCCATGCTACTACAAGGAGTTGTACAGGGATGCAATAGAACAAACTTTCACAGCCCTAAAAAACCTTTGAAGAAAAAACCCTTCCTCCTCTTTGATTCCATCGGAACCCTAGAGAGAAAAAAAAAACTCAAGATGTGCAAGGTTTGCAAATGTTTACAAATTGACATTTAAAAGTGATATATGTTCTTGGCATGTGACAAGTACATGCATTTTTTAATAGTTTTCATATGTTTTTTTAATACCATGAATAAGAAAGCACGTGTTTTTCACATCTTTAAAGGACATATATCATTTTTAGAGGCGAGCTTGTAAGAGTTTCTTATAAATTAGTTTATAGGAAATTTTTGTCCCAACAAAAAATACTTTTAACTAGGACATATGTCACTTCTATAAATTAATTTGTAAAAAATTTATGTCCTAACAAAAACAATTGCTTTTAACCAAACGGAAAACGTCCAATGAAACATTTGTTTAAGATGTGACTTTAACGCCGTTAATTTGTGCACGGAAAGAAGATAACAAAGAGAGAAGATGGGGACCTCAGGATTTCTAGTGGAAATTGGGGAATCACCTTTAAATTCGAAACATGTTAACAACTCTCCACTCTGTTGCTTTTTTGGCAACTGATTTGATGGTTTGAACAATCGAGAAACTACTCTTAAAAGAGGAAGATCAATTTCTAAACGCAACCGACGCATATTGATCAATGAAGAATGCTATGACTTTACATTATATTTTATAATAAAAATAAAAAATACTGATGTGAGACAATATAATTAAAAAAATAAATAAATAAATTTTGAAAAATTTAATTATGTTGTACAATATCACTTTGTAATAGTTTTTTTTTTTAAAAAAAATATTTTGTAAACCTAACATTTTTTATAATTAATTATATAAGTAGAAGGACAAATTTCAATGTTCAGTATATTTCTCCTTCATACTATTTACAAGACATTTACTACCGGTAGTTTAGTGGTTTCAAGAAAATTTTCATATAGTATGAGCACTTACTAGGTTGTGGATTCGACTCTTTGCAATAGAGAATTACTTACACGAGCTTGATTAGAATTAACCGCTTTTAGAATCCATTGATGTCTTAGTGGGGCTAAGTCAGGTTATGGTTTAATTGATCTGTTTAGGCCCTTTCTGAGCAATTTTTACCGGGCAAGTGCTAATCATAGTTGGTCAATGGTCATTCCCTCCTGCCTTTTTAATCATAAAAAAAATGTACATGACATTTATTAACATAATATTTTGAGTAAGGTTATACGTACAACTATTTTATAACTTTTGACATGCGTTAGTGTGTAATTAGAAATACATCAACCACTATTTTTTAAAAAACATTTTTTAATCACATGTTGACATGTGTCAAAATTTATAAAATAGTTGAAAGTTTAACATTTTCTTAATGCTTTTACCATGTGGAGTGAGAGAAATTCTTTCGAACAATATTACAAATTTATCATGTGTTATTTAGCATGTGAGAAACATATTATTAACATATGATTAATGAATCAACTCATGACAACTTTATAGACTAAATTAGGTGAAATTTATGTCCTTATCCTACAGGTTATCACAGGCAGGCCGTGGGCTGAGACAAGCTGGGATGGGCTCAAGGCAGTAAACACCATGCATGGCTTAGAAATCCTTTGCAAAAACCAAAAACTGACCCAGGGAGCCTGAAAAGAAGAAAGAGCCAGATAAGCCCAACCCCAAATGTGTGCCTGAAAAGATGAAAGAAGCCGGAAAGCCCAAGGTTGACCCAGAATAGCCTAAGGATAAACCATCCAAAGCCTGAAATGCCCAACTATTCTCTAATGACGTGGCAAAAATTAAGCATTAGATTCTTTTTAAACAGCTGTTTTATATTTGGATTAAGGAAAAATTTTATTTGACCGTATTCACCTAATTTCAATTTAGTTCTTAAATTAATTTTAACAATTATGTTCTTAAATTTTGACTAAATTTCAAATTAATTTTAATAAAATTTTATCGTCAAAATTAACAATTTTTAACTATCACGTGTTATCATTTAACATGTCATGCATGCGGTGTTACCATTATATGTACAAATTTTTTTTATCAAGTGCCTCATTATCCACGTGGCCAAAAAAAAAAAGAAAAAAAAGGGCATTTGAAGTCCAATTTATGAGATGGGGTGGTGTGTGGGGGAGGGTGGCCGCTCAATTTTTTTGGGGTTACATCCTGAATTTTTATCGGTTGACTATCTTACCAGCACACTTAATAATAATAATAATAAAAACTATATTACCAGCACAAAATTACTCAAAAATTATATAGAAATTCTCTAAATTATAAGAAAATATTGATAATTCAAATGACTAAAATAGGTAAAATCTCTACGGATCTCTAAACTTAGTTTTGAAGATCTTTTAATACAATTTCGAGACGTTGTCCATTTCTATAATCTAATATCAATCATGCGCATTAATTAGTTCCCATGGTTTTGAGAATAAATCCTCTAATAACAGGATAAAAGTATGTTGTAATTTCTTTAAAAGTGTAGATTTTTAAATTATATAAATTTTAGCTATTTTTTGCATCAAACGACTTAAAAAATATTGTCTATTAAAAATGTAATATTTACTAATGAGAATTGAATATATTTTTATTATGTTCTTATGATATATGTTATAAAAAAACTTTAAATTAAAAAAATATATTTTATTTTATTAATGAAGAAATGTCTATTTAAAAGTGAAAAAAAAAAATTTAAAAAAATAAAATTATTTTTTGACTGCTTAAAAAATATGCTATTTTTTAAGATATGTAATATTTTTTAAATCGTTCAATGTAAAAAGTGAAATAAATCTACATAATTTAAAAATTTACGTTTTAAAAAAATTGTTGGAGACGGTGATCCTTAATATAACAACAATAATTTTCTTAAAAAATGTTCTTCCAAAAAGAAGAAGGTTTGGGATACCAATAGATATTTTATCATGCCGAATAGACAATTTTGCCCTGGTTAATTTATGAAACTGCACATAAACCAAAGACCAGTATAGTAAAATAAATCTCCCATTGATAAGGCCTCGCTTTCTCAAAATCCAAACCCAAAGCCTTTCGAGCACACACAGAGCAGAGAGAGCTCAGAGAGGGAAATGGCTTACCATCTCTGCTCCTCGCCCTCCTCTCTCTTACATGACCGCCAACCTCTCTGCAACTCTCTTTCCTCTCAACGAAAACCTAGTCTCAGAAGCTCCACCTACTCTTTCAAGCCGAGCCATCTCCCTTCTCAACCGAAAACCTTGCTCCAAGTGAGCCATGTTTCTGTACAAGACCCAATCCCACAAGAAACCCAGAAGAGAAACCCCCCAGAAGACACAAATAGTAAATATCCAGATGGAAAATCCGGGTCCTCAGCCAAAAGCAATATCTGGGTCAATCCCAGAAGCCCCAGAGCTTCACGGCTTCGGCAACATTCGCACGACGCAAGGTACGATTTTCTTGCGAAAGTGACTGAGTCTTTGAATTCGTGTAATCCAAATGAAGAAGATGTTGTGGAAGTTCTGAGGGCTTTAGGAGATAGAATTTTGGAACAAGATGCTGTAATTGTTCTTAATAATACTGTGAACCCAGAAGCTGCATTGTTTGCTCTTACGTACTTTCAGCAGAGGCTGAAACCAAGTAGGGAAGTGATTCTTTATAATGTGACTTTGAAGGTGCTTAGAAAGTGCAGGGATATGGATAGAGCAGAGAAGCTGTTTGATGAAATGCTTGAGAGAGGGGTTAAACCTGATAATGTTACGTTTTCTACTCTGATTACCTGTGCTAGGATGTGTTATTTGCCAAATAGGGCTGTGGAGTGGTTTGAGAAGATGCCTAGTTTCGGGTGTGTTCCTGATGATGTTACGTATTCGGCTATGATAGATGCCTATGGACGAGCTGGTAATGTTGATATGGCTTTGAGTTTGTACGACCGAGCTAGAACCGAAAAGTGGCGCATTGACCCAGTGACATTCTCTACATTGATTAAGATGTATGGGGTGTCAGGAAATTTTGACGGGTGCTTGAATGTCTACGAAGAGATGAAGGCTCTTGGTGCAAAGCCCAACTTGGTTATATATAACACTTTGTTGGATGCTATGGGAAGAGCTAAGAGGCCTTGGCAGGCGAAGATTATTTACAAAGAAATGACCAATAATGGATTTTCACCCAATTGGGGGACGTATGCAAGTCTCTTACGAGCCTATGCTAGAGCCCGATATGGTGAAGATGCACTTAGTGTGTATAAGGAGATGAAGGAGAAGGGGATGGAGTTGAATGTAGTTCTCTTCAACACCCTTTTGGCCATGTGTGCTGATGTTGGCTACGTTGATGAAGCTTTTGAGATTTTTGAACATATGAAGAATTCTGAGACTTCCAAGCCTGATAGTTGGTCATTTTCATCCTTGATCACCATATATTCCTGCAGTGGAAAAGTCTCAGAGGCAGAGGCAATGTTGGATGAGATGTTGGAGGCAGGCCTTGAGCCTAATATCTTTGTTTTGACATCACTCATCCAATGTTATGGGAAAGCCCAGCGTACAGATGATGTTGTTAGGACATTCCAACGGCTCTTGGAGTTGGATATTACTCCAGATGAACGCTTCTGTGGCTGTCTTCTGAATGTGATGACCCAAACACCAAAGGAAGAACTTAGTAAGCTTAGTGATTGCGTAGAGAAGGCTAATTCAAAGCTTGGTCATGTCGTAAAACTTTTGGTAGGGGAGCAAGATAGTGATGGAGAGTTTAGAAAGGAAGCATCAGAACTCTTTGATTCAATTGGAGCGGATGTAAGGAAGGCTTACTGCAATTGTTTAATTGATCTCTGTGTCAACCTAAATCTGTTGCAGAGAGCATGTGAGCTACTAGAGCTGGGGCTTACACACGAGATATACACAGATATACAGTCTAAGTCGTCAACTCAGTGGTCTCTATATCTCAAGGGTCTGTCTCTTGGGGCAGCTCTGACTGCATTACATGTTTGGATAAATGATTTATCCAAGGCCGTGGAATCTGGGGAGGAGCTTCCGCCATTGCTTGGAATCAACACCGGACATGGGAAACACAAGTACTCAGATAAGGGTTTAGCAAGTGTGTTCGAGTCACATTTGAAGGAACTCAATGCTCCATTTTATGAGGCTTCAGATAAGGTTGGCTGGTTTTTAACTACAAAGGTCGCAGCCGAGTCATGGTTGAAGTCTAGAAGTTCGCCTGAATTAGTTGCCGCTTAGGTGCTGTGCTCATAAGGTTTGGTGTTCCAGGAACTGCTCTTCCCATTAATATGTAATGCCTAGAAGTGGTATGTGCTGCTTCTAAAATGCCTCTTTTATTTGTTTTTTTTTTTTATTATCTCACCTCTCTTGTTAGAGGATAATTTTTGTAATATTAGACAATGAAATCTATTATACTTTGGTGTCTTATAGAGTTAATGAAGTGTTAAGAATTGTTGGTTTTTTATTTTTAATTGCTAAATCATCTATAGTTGCCCTTGAATCACTGAGTACATTTTGCTTAGATCCTATTGGACCACGATTAAATAGTCACTTCATGAATAACTACATGAATAACTACATTTTGATTAGATCCTGTCTTGCACATTTTTTGGTTGGGATTAGAAATCTTTGGAATTCCCTGGAATTCAGGCAGGAATTGAGGGAGGGGACTCCGGGTTCAAAGGTGCACGGGGCAGGTGGGCCTCATGCCCAGCCCATTCGGGCAGGGAATTTCTGAGGATGCCGGTCCATTTATTTGCCTAACCATGGCCTTATGCTCCCTTGTCTAGCACATTTATTTGGTTGTTTACTTCCTAATCCCAGAGTGTAAGGATCATAATCTGAAGAAAGTTGAGTAGAAGGAAAGAAAACTGTCAATGCTCGATTATGGTTTATCATATCTGAATCTAAAATCATTTGGATGATTTTACATTAAAGATGACTGTTAACAGCCACAGGAGTGGGCATTGGCCCCAGTGCATGAAGCTAAGCTAAGCACATGTTTAAGGATAGAGATTCTCAACAATTTTGCTGTTTTTAACAATTTGGATAGCAAATGTAAGAGAGCTCTTATGGAGCTTACTTGTTTGAATAAGTCTCAAGCAGTCCGCTCATCTACTTGGGCCTGTAGGTTCCATAAAAGCTCTCATATTTGCTATATCGAATTACTTTATTCAATATGTGGCCGAAATGGAGCGATCAAAATGGAGTGATTTCGTTATTGATGCCAATATTTTGAATTTTAATTTTGTTTGAAAAAATAAGTTGACTTTTGACATCTTAATTAAATATTATCTTTGAGGGCGACCAAGAACAATGCACAGACCTCTCACCATTGACTTAGCCTATTAAAAAAGCTTACGTGAACTAAAACCGATAAGAAAAAGCTTGATGGGTTGCACGTCGAACTGTCTACTGCTTGAAATTGGCCATGCCACACTATAAAAATTGATGATCCAATTCGTTTGATCAAAGCACCATGGGAAACTGCATAGATGTACTGCTCCATCCGCCAGAGGAGAAGATTAGAGTTCTCATCTTTAATGGAGGAGAAAAAGAGTTCATTGCCTCAACACCAGTTGAAAAGATCACTTGTGGCCCTTACAATGGCTTTAAGCTGGTACACCATGCCCAGCCTTATTCACCATTGGCGCCCAACACCAGGCTAGAACCTGGGGAGGTTTACTATCTCGTGCCACTCCGGCCACAGCCTCATCAGCCTTCAGTTACTTCAAGAATGGCCGACCACAACAGTGGCAAGGGGCGGAAAGTAAAGATCGTGGTGACCAAGGAACAGCTGGAGTTGCTGTTGAGAAGCACAAACAAGTTCCGGTCCAGTGATATTGCCGGCCAAATCTTAGGGAGTACTCGAGTAGGAGATATAGAAGGGTGTCAGAAATGGCAGCCATCTTTAGCTACCATTCCTGAGGTGCATAGTTTTTGAGTGATAGGATAGCTAGCTGCTGCTATCTTTTCTTTTTATCAGTTGCTCAGAAACCAATTCACCATGGAAATTGTATATATAATATCTGTCAAACAATGGTCAAGAGAAGCCTTGCTTGGTAGAGATAAAATCAAGATAAAAGAAGAGTCTTTAGTTGTATGTGGATCATGAGGTAATGGCTTCCAGAAAATTCAGGGAAACCAAATACAGTGAGAGCATTTAGTATTTAACCATAAAAAGTTATAGGAAAGATGAATGGGATTCCCAATGTGTTTTATCAAAAAAACAATATCTTGACATTAGTTTCTTCATACATCTTGGTGAGATTTCCCATTAAAGTTCACATGATTTTCTTGAAAATCTATGTCTGTTTCTTATTTATATCCAAATAATTTCCCTGTTTCCCAGATTCCTCAGTAAGTAGCATATTTCACATAATGTTTTCGAATTCAACTACGCTTTTTTAAATCCAATCGTAGAAATGTCCAAAAAAAAAAAAAAGCAAAAAAAATTGGACTATAATTTATTCCCAAGTTTGAACCATGAAACCATATTGTAGACCATTTACATTTATCTCAAGCAGAGGAAAACACAAATCAACACCATCTTAGGATGTACAAAGTCGGTTCCCCCCTTTACCAATCAGACCTTTATTTCTTCTAGCTATCATCAGCTAAACTTCGTTTGTGTATGTACATTGAAAAAAATCACACAATGTAAGGAATTGACAAATCAAATGATTTCCTGACCATTTCAACTTTCTCCAATGTAAGGAAAGGGATATTCAGGATGCTTTTGTTACCCTGCAACAATTGAAAACCACCAAGTTTAAGGATTAACGGCCAAAGTGAATGCAAAAGTCATCATTAAATCATCTAGGATTTTCAATGCAATAGGTTAAGATAACAATGGATGAACCACGAATTCTGAGTAAAACAGAGGAAAAAGTTGAATCAAAATTGGGAGAAAAAGGGTTGAGGCTTTCTGTAATAGATTTTACAAACCTTACAGATGAGTTTGCATAGCTATTCTTTCTGTTATCAGCAACCTTCACTGACGCAGCTTCCTTTTCTCTAGCTGCTGCTTCTCTCTTCATTTTTTTAGACTCTACTTCGATGGCTTTTGTCAGTGCATCAACCTTCTTCACGAGCATCTGCAAGGGATATTACCTCATGTTCTCAGTACCCTGTGTGTCTGTGTTTGTGTGTGTGTGTGAGAGAGAGAGAGAGAGAAGTTGCCTATACCTTTACTTCTTCATCCTTAGCATTCAAAGTACTGTTTTTTACTTCACAAAGCTTCCTTAAGCTGATGACCTCCTTTTGAAGTCTGTCATACAGAAATCCTGAGATCACATCTTCATTATTTCCTTTGTTTTGTGGATCTTCATTGCCACCCCTTGTGGGTTTGATTTCTGGTGAGGCTGTTGTATCATCATCATTGCCCTTAGTGATATTCGTGTTGGTGTGTGCCTCTATTTCTGCATTCTCCTTTTCACTGCTATCAACAACTTTACTTCTAGATGCCCATATACCTTTTCTCATCATATTTTCTCCAGAAGCGTATTTCTTTTTTAAGCTATTTGCTTGTTTTAGCTCTCCAGCAACATGGGCTGTTTCAATTTCCACATTGGGCTGTTGCAAGGGAGAGCTTCTACTGATGGTAGAAGCCCTTGGCTGGGATGTCGACCTCTTTCTTAGTCCACCATTGCTTGTTAAGAAGCCAAAAAAGTTACTGGACTTCTCTGTCTTCGGAGACCCACAAAACCTATTAGGATTGACTGAGAAACTCGAGACATCCTTCAAACCTTCTTCAATTATCCGAAGTCTCAGCTTTAATTTATCCTGAAGTACAGAAAATTTACTTATTTTAAAAGATCAAAAGCAAAATGGTCTAGATTGATTGACTGCAAGATTGGAAGTCATATGTTCACCTTGAGTTGTGCTTCTGCCTTAGCTGTTCTCTCTGATATGGCTAATTTTTCTCTCAACCGCTGCATCTCTGCCTGCATTTGCAAGGTATGATTAATCATACAAAAAACAAATGCCTTCATCTGTATATTAAGTTCTGACGCTAATATTAACTTTTCATGTTTTTACTTCAATCATTTCTTTTTATATCTTTGATCTTGTAAAGAGTTTACTAGCAAATTATTACAACAGAAAACCCACATTCAAAGGAAGTTATACTTAAACAGCTAAATATATGAAACATTGGGCCAATGTAGTTTTTCGAGGAAAGAAAATACCTGCAGTAGTCTTCTCTCCTCAATCCATTGCTTGACGGGCATAACTTTGTCATTTTCGTCTTTCCACTCATTAGCCACCACAGTTGCAACTCTGTTTGCTAAAACTTTGTTTCTTGCTAGCTCCCTCTCCAGAGTCCTCTTTTCCTCCTGAGAATTTGGACTAAACTATGGTTAGAAATTTGAAGTCCAAAACATGAAAATCAATCTAGTCATTCAGTAGAATCGTGGATATCGCCATATATAAACATGACACATACATTTAATTCTTCTATCTGCCTTTTGTAGTCACGAACAGCATTAGCTGCAGCCCCACCAGCTAGAATGGCCTCCTCAAGTTCTTGAATGGTTTGGCTAAGCTTCTCAACCTCTAAAACCTTTTGGCGATTACTTTTCTCGAGGATTCTGTTCTCTTCCTGCATGTGGTATGTTTAAAGTTGGATTATCTACTCAAACTTCATTATCTTCATCAACAAAACATGATCTGATGAAGTCATACCTGGCAAATCTCAATCTGTCTCTTCAATTCGTAGTTATGATTTTGAACCTCCTCTACTATTAAGGCCCTTTCTAGAGCACTTCGCAATATCCTCTCTGCTTCAAGTAGAGCTGATTCTTTTGACTTAGTGAGACGTTCCAAAGCCTTCTTATCCTCCTGCAGTGTTGCAATCTGAAGAGGCCAAGAGCCAAGGAAAAGTGCATACAGTGTGAGCCACAAAAAAATATCCGTATATTGCATTGGTTCTAAAAAGCAATAGCCTTTTGACTTCCTACCTCATTCTTATACATTTTGATTTCAGCCTCAAGAGGAGCAATGGCTGAGGCAATTGGAAGAGACTCATCGTCCTTCTGATTTGCATACACCCTTCTAAGGGTTGCTTCAGCAGCATACTGTGCAGCCAACGCATCTTTCTTCTCACTTGTTAGTTTCTTGATTTCAAGGTTCTGCATTTCATCATATTTTTACACAAGTGGAGTATCTTAGCCTCACGAGTTAAGCACACTTTGTAGTTCCTATAAATCTCAGTAAAACCTTAACCTACCTTATGTTCAAGAAGATTTTCAGTGACTCGGAGTTTCTCTTCCATTTTGTTAACTTCATTTGTGAGCTGAAAAAATAATAAAAGAAATGCAAACAAAAGACATTCCACTTTACTTAGTATTACAAAATTTTGTTCTGAAGTGTGAAATAATAGCACAGACTCTGATCTGTCTGTCCTGATAATGTGCATAGATGTGTGGAAACTGTGAGTGACAATGTTTGCATTTGATTCTTGATTACCTCTTCTATAGCCTTATCCTTCAAAGCTTCAGTCCCTCTAAAAGCCTTGATTTCACCCTGAGCAGCCCCTAACTCCCTATCTTTCTCTGAATAGCATTAAAAAATGATTGTCATGAAATGCTTAAAACTGGTACTTGACAAGAACATACAACAATCATACACCTGCTTCAAGGTTAATTTGACAAGAAAAAACCTCAAAAAAATAACGGATTATATGCAAATATACATGAATTTACAAAAAATAACCTGCCTGCCTGCCTGGTTGCAAGAAATTTAAATCACAGCAAAGCAAAGAATGGCCTTTTTTTATTTTTTTATTTTTTTTATTTTTAAGGGATTAATGTTTTAAGGTGGCTATTTACAATCTAATGGTATAGGCACTTGCATGGGAATCATGTCTCTAATTAGCCAGCATAAAGTACAAAAAGCCAATTATGTCAGACAAATCACCATTATCAATTATATGGCCGCTTTCTATGTTTACATGACAAGAATATACAAGAAAATCCAGTTTCACCTTCATTGGATTGAGGATGAAAATTGTTAATTCCTGAGAATTCGTGTACTTTTCATTGTTTGTTTGACAAAAATTTAGAATTGTAATTTCCACGAACAGTTTTATCCCATGAAATACGAAAGTTCTAACTTCCATTTTTTAGGTAAGAAATGTCAATTGTCACTGTGACACTTAAATTCAATCTTACATAGTTAGGAAAAGGTCATGTTAATTTTTCACCCAAAAGTATGATCATGTCATTGTTCAAGAGTTTTTTTTTTTTTTGTCATTAAAAAAGCTAACCATAATCTACTACAGTAGATTATTGTATGACTTAACTCCACTCATCATATACTGTTACCATAAGAATGCTGTCATTTCAGGACTAGCAAATATACTAAAATCAGGAGAGTGAAATTCAACTAAACTCTAATACAGGAAGAACACATAAACTATGAAAAGAACTAAAATATATACAAAGAAAACAAGAAGAATTTACTAATCGAACTAAAAACAGCATAGTTAAATTCTAATACCCTATGCAGAAATAAAAAAAAAAAAATCTTATGTTTTAATAGCATAATTCCAGCATCACTCAAAACACAAATCTGGTCCTTCATAGTTCTAAAGTCCAAGAGACCATTCAACTTTTATGGAACCAAATCAGTTAGCAGAAGTAAAATGGACCCAAAAAAGCTTTACATCGAATTCAATGATCCTATTAAACACACTGTAGCAATCAACATATGCAGGGCAAACAGAGAAAAAGTGTCTTTGTGTGTGTGTGACAACGTGAGAGAGAGAGAGAGAGAGAGAAAAGAAGAAGAAGAAGAAGAGAGAAACCTCTGAGTAAGTTCTGCAGACGATTGAGCTCTAACACAAAAGGGTCAGGGTGAGCAAGAGAGAGCTCTTCACACCCAAGTTGTTCTCGTTCCTCATGGCTCCTCATCTTCTCTTGGTTTCTTCTGGAAATGCAGAAAGGAGTAGACAAAGTCCAACAACAATAACAACAAAGAATTGGGTTCTGATGGGTGATGAATGTTAAAGGAGGAATATCAGTTATATTTGAGGAAGAGTCCGAGCTTTCAGGGAATTGACCGCAAAGAGAGGGATGGCTTCCCTTGCTGTGAAGCAAAAATTTGAAAGGCACAGATCATAAGGCCGGCCTAGCCGGCTGGCTGGCTTATTAGCTCCTCTTGACAGTAACGGTTACTTCTTCTTTATCATCATAGTTATTTTCAACATCAATATCTTTAACTAATTGATAATCTAAAAAAGGCTCTCTCTTTCGAAAGTGCAAAAAAATCAATGCTTTTCCAACGGTTCTATTTGATCATGATTCCTTTTTCGTGCCAATTGCATATAATTATTTTGTTAAAAACAAATTTGAATTTTTTTAGCTACCTAACTATGTGGAAAATCACATTTGGACCATTCAAGGATCGGTTTAGCTCTTTCACTTTGTTGGAGAGAAGGATCAAAGCGATGATGAGATGGAGCCATTTGTTGCAACTCAGCAAGCCAATTTGTGATTAGATAAACAAAGACCCAGATAAGTGATTTGTTAAAAGAATAGATATATAAACCATTAGAATATGAAATCCTCCCTAAAAGAAAAAAGAAAAAAGAAAAATAAATATCATATTCAAACATTGACGTATCGGGATTTTGTCCTTATCTTGATGAAAGTGGTTTTTTTTTTTTTCCCTGAGATTGATGAAAGTGGTTGATGATGGCTCTAGTTTTGTTCTTAGGGAAAAATGAAATTTATTCCTTAGGTTTTTATGGGATTTAAATTAATCTTTGGATTTTCAATTTTAACAATTGGGTCCTATTTCAAATAAGTATATATGTTAACTTACCATTTAATTAATTAATGATATGTTATATCAGGCTATTTAATTAATGTCATGTAGTTCTCATTTGACACGTCATATGTCAATTGTACGTGTCATGTGGCAAAGTTAGTTGACCACCTCTTTTTTTTATTAATATGCTTTTAATTTTTATTTAGAGTATATTTATAATTTAAAATAACTGTGTCATGTGACACGTATAGTTGGCATAACACGTATCAAATGAGAGTCACATGGTATTAATTGATTGGTTTGACATGGCGTGCCGTTAATTAATTAGACAGTAAGTTGACGAATGGATCTTTTTTTTTTTAGTGTGAATCTTTCATAATCCATTGATAACAAGTCATGAGCAAAAGCTCTTATAAATCATGAGCTTTAGCTACCATCAGTAGCATAAAGCGTATATAACCATAGCACAACGTTATGAACTTATACAATCATAGAAAAAGAAAAACATATCTATGACATTATCTTTCTCTCACCCATATAGAACATCAGTTAAAGAACAGAGCTGCTTTGAGCAAACTAGATCTAAGATATGGGTAATCCAAAATCACACCAACTTTATTTATCTGGTTTTGAGAGATAACCTTCCACACCAATCTACTCCTCCCCAACCCTAAAATTCAGGAAACAAAACTGTCATCGACCCAAGGGCCAGGATAACAATAAAAAAAACAACACAAACAGCAAAAAATTAAAAAAGCAGCAAAAAAACTCTAAAACGCAGTGGCGCCGACGGTCAGGGAGACAGCGGAAGGTGACAGGAAGTCACAGCTCCAACACGTGAGGAAAACGAGGGGGAAGAGGATTATATGAAAACCTAATTAAGGTTTTAGTTATCGAAATCAAAACTTAGGAACTAAATTTGATTTTTCCCTTATTCTTATTGAATTTTACTTCAAATTGAATTATATAAAATTCTTCCAATTTACATATATTCTTAAAGTATGTAATTGTCACATGTATTTTTAAAATACATGTGACAATCATATATTTTAAGGACAACTGTCACAAGTTCTATCAACCATTTAAAAATGCATATGAGAATCATATATTATAAGTTAATTTCCTCCCAACACAATTTTAAGAAAAAAAAAAACCTTATCCATTTATACAGCTCAACTCCATTGGAAATGATAATAATCTGACTAAATTGACAGAAAGCTCTTGTTTTGAAGGAATTCAATTGCTTAAGCGTTAAATCCGTTCTCAAACCATGCTTTTTCTACTTAGTCGGCATCAATCAAAACAGATTTTGAATAAAAAAAAACTAAGGAAATGAGGTATTGATGACTCTGAATCGAAAGGGACGAACTATATTAGAAAAAAAAGAAAGGGACGAACTAAAAGTGACTTGAAAGAATTACATACTCAGTACTATACTCTTAGACACCCATTTCCATCTTTGCTTAAAAGCATGATTATATAAAAAAAGAAACTTATACAAAGCTACAGCTGCACTGTTTTTGCAGACTTATAGCCATTTGGCCAAATTTGTTGAGTTGGGGTAGGCGACAAAGGGAAGACTCCACCAACACCCATTACCAAACCCTAATAGCACCATTGAAAGTCAAAAGGGTTCTTGATTAAAATTAGATTTGGGGTTTTCATTTTGATTATTTCTCGATTAAATTTCTGACTACAGCGGGCTTTGAAAGTGAGATGAAGTGGGATCAAGATAAGCAAATTGAGGTCTTCTCTTAAATTGGTATATGATTAGGTAGAGTTGTTTCAATGATGTCTTATATGGAATGTATGCACTGTTTAGAATCTTCCAAAGGGTGTCTTTTATTCAGGTATAAAAATAGGTTCATACTAGGATTAATTGAAAAAAAAAAAAAGAATACAGTATTTTACTTTCATTAATTTTTTTTCATACACCTTGGACTTTTGCTAATCTTTGAGGTGACTTGTCAACTTCTCACATACAACGACTATTTCCTCTAACCTAGCTTAGGTTAGAGGAAATTTTATTCAACCCACTTTAATATATGATAAGTGTTATCTATTAATATTGGATTCTTCAAAATTCAATAGTCTAATACTTAAGAATTCAAACATTACGTTTTGAGAAACTTAATATTAATAGATGACATTTATCATACAATAGAGTAAGCTGAATGAAATTTCATACAATCCAAGTTAAAAGAAATTTCTGTCCAAAAAATAAAAGAGATAGAAGAGTTTCTAGTTCAGTTGGCAATTACAGCTAATTATGGAGTTTGAACTAGGACATTACTTTTTATAAATTGTTTTAGGGGAAACTTTACTTACCCCCTTGAACTGTCACGCTTTTTGCAATCCTCCCCTCAAACTTCAAAACCTCTCAATTTAGTGTATTTAAGTTTTAATTTTTTGCAATGTTCCCCTTCCGTTAAATTTTTTCGTTAAATCATAACTGAAATGTGTTAAATTACCTAACTACCCTTAATATTTTCAATTTTTTTATTTTTTTTTTAAAAAGTGACCACGGCGGTCTGGTGGTGATCCGCTGTGGGTCACCCAGACCCACGGCTGGGTCACGGCGTGACCCAACACTGGGTCACGTCGTGACCCACGCTAGGTCACATTGTGACCCAGCCGTGGGTCACCAGAGTCCACGGCTGGGTTACGGCGTGACTCAAACAAAATTTTTTTAAAATAATTTTTTATTCGAAAATAAGGGTAAATTTGTAATTTTTAAAAAAGTTAGGGGCATAAAATTCGTTTCACTCCTTTGACCGTCTGACTTAACATAATTGACAACGGAGGGGGACATTGCAAAAATTAAAACTTAAATACACTAAATTGAGAGGTTTTAAAGTTTGGGAGAGAATTGTAAAAGACATGACAATTCAGGGAAGGTAAGTGAATGTTCCCCATTTGTTTTATTGTATGAGAAAATAGTTGAGGTATGACACCATTTATCATAATTCATTTCAATTTAAGTGACAAATCATATTTTTTTTTAAAAAATGAGTGTCACGTGAATTGTTATGTGGCCATTTATATTATAATGGTCGACTTAAAGCATCTCTAAAAGCTTCTTTATAACCTTATATTGTCTAAATTTAGACAATATGAGCCAAATTTCTTCTCCAGCAGGTAATGGATCCCGTTCTCTAAATGGAGTCGTGCTAGGCGTCCGTTTCCACAAAAAAAAAAATCAAAAATAAAAAAAATGTTTTTCTATTAAAAACAGACTTAAACTTATCTAATTCTCATTTTATTTTTTTCTAAGATTATAAAATGGGCAATTAAAATAAAAAATATTTTTTTTAACAAAATAAAATAAGAATTGGATATAATATTTAAGCCTATTTTTTAATAGAAAAAAACTTTTTTTTTTATTTTCTAATTTCGCTACATTAATAACCTAAAGATAAATGATCACTGTAGTGAAATGTTTGATTTTTTTTTTTAATTGTTTCTTACACGTCTGGCTCCATCGTTCTCAACCCACGCACTTGACCCACAGTCACTCAACAGCGAAATGTTTGATTTTTTTATTGTTTCTCACACCTCTGGCTCCATCGTTCTCAACCTCTGGGCTCTGGCTCCATCGTTCTTAACCCACGCACTTGACACACACTGTCACTCAAACCATTGCGAGATCGGCTCACTTTTTCACTCAACCCACGCTGTCCTCGCCTCTCTCCATGGCTCAACCCATGCCGAAAAACGCAAGCCGAAAAGCCACGCTAGAAAACCAAGCTAGAAACCCATTGAAATAGCAACCGGAAAGCCACAGAAACCAATGGAGAGATGCGAGTCTGTGCTTAAACCCACGCTAGAAACCCACAGAGAGATCGATGAGCAACGAAGGGATGTGGTGGATTTGAGTGAGGTGGGGTCTGAGTGGATGGCTGTGGGGCAGGGCGAGACTCATCACTGAGAAGAACTTCGTGTTGGTGGGGGATGTAATTGTTTTGGATGGTTAAGAGCATTTTCCTCTAGCTATTTATTGTGAGAATTTTTTTATTTTAAAGAGTTAAAATTAATTTTGAACAATTTTATTATTTTTATCAAATTTTTTATTTTGAAAAAAAAAAATTGAGAGTATAAAATAGTTTCATATTCTTTTTTTTTTGTTTAATAAAATATTATTTTTTCTCAAAAACTTTTTGTTTTTCTCTTTTATTTTTTTTTTTTTTTCCCTTTTATGTTTTTTTTTCTTTTCTTTATTTTGATTGAGGTTGAATGAGATAAATTTGATTAAAGTTAATATTATATTTAAATGAAAAATTCAAGGTGAATTTCTAGTTTAGTGAGTCGGATATAGGTATTTAAAAAAAGTGGCTCTCTAAAGTAGGAAAAAATGATTTTATCCTCAAAATAAGAAATAAAAGTAAGAAATAGGATGAAAATGCTCTAAGAAACTAATAATAAAAAAAATATTTAAAGAAAATGAAGAATGAGAATAGAGAATCCGTTGGAGTTTGTAGAAAAAAAAATGCTAGTTAAAATAGAGAATTTTACATTTTGGTTATGTATTTTACATAACACTCCCGGAGATGCTCTTAGGAATGTCTGAGTCTGTTAGCTTAAAAAAGAAATGTTAGGCTTACAAAAATTTTTACCAAAAAAAAAAAAATTCTTATAAAGTGATATGACACAATATGAGTGAAAACAATGGAAAGAAAATAAATTTAAATTTTGAAAAATTCAATCACATTGTTCACATCATTTCATAAGATTTTTTTCAAAAAAATTTTGTAAATTAACATTTTTCTTTATCAACTTGGTGGCATTTTCTCAAGCTGTCTGTAAACATTAGAGAACGGTTCAGGCAAGGCTAGTGGATTTTATCTGTCCAACTTGTGAAGGGGCTAATAAGCTATACCTGAAGCCCATATTATATTTGCTGTGGAATGGGCCTGGGCTTGTTCATTCCAACTGAGTCATAAGACTATGCTCCTTGGACCTTCCATATATACTTCTATTGAATAGTAGTTGTGGGCTTTTGTTGTCCACCATGCAATCAACCACAATTAGAGGTCCCATCCAGGTTTTTGTGCCTAAAAGTAGGCCTGGTTACCGATTCCTTCGGGGCATAAATTTACTCTTTCCAAATTTCGACCCGAGGATGGTCAAAAACGAAAAACCGTTACCGAGTTCGAGCCAAATTCTGGGATTTAATTATCCGATATACATAACCTTGAGCTGAATAAACAGTAAATTAACTTAGATTTTTTTTTCTTATATTTTTATGGACCCTATCATCAAATTTTAAATTTTTTATTTTTTTTAATCTCATATAACCTGAGTTAATTTACTGTTCAATCAGCTCAGGCTTATAAATATGGAAAATGCTTGTGCAACTTCTAGAGGTCCTTCTAGGGATCATTTTAAAATTTTTTTTAATTTTTTAAATTAAATTGGGGCATTGAGAGGTGGGCCCCAATTTAATTTAAAAAATTAAAAAAAAATTTAGAAGAACCCCTAGAAAGACCTTTAGAAGATGTTCTAACAAACCCCTATAAATATCATTACTCTTAATATCCAATGTCGAAATTCTCGGGTTCGCTTAAATTCAGGTTTACTGTCGGAATCCACATTGGACACCTACAAGAACATCTCCTTCACCGCCCTCAGAGTCTCCACCCACAATGCCCTATCCTCCCCACTCAGACCCTCATATACACTCTCTTCTTCGTCCCTGTGTACACTGACAACTGTTAGAAAATCCTATATTTTTATTTTCTTAATAGGTTGTATCATTATTTTTTTATTCTATTTTCTTAATAGGCTATTGCCAACGGCTTTACGGAGGTGGGATTGCGTGCGGCAAATAGAAATATTTGGTGGATATGTAAGCTTAAAGACATGTTTGGTACGTAGAATAGCTATTTTAAAGAATAATTTTTATTAAGAATTGAATAAGTGAAATATATTAACCTTTGAATAATAATTCTCATAGCCATAAAAAAATGACTATTTATTCAATTAAAAGATTAACCATTATTAAAAGAATAGACATTTCCTCATAGTAATGAGAATGACTAATCAATTACATTCTTTTTATTTTTAATAAAAGCTATTATTTAGAATAGCCTATCAAACATAATAAAAACAAAAGAATCTCCTAGTAGCTGCACATCTGAAGCGATTCTTGTCTGCTTTAACCCACCCGAGTTATCCTCTATCCCATTAAATGTTACCAATAACAAATTGGAATAATGTCATTCTTTTTGGGTTGGCAACCATATCCTAAAAGGTTTTTATTATATTAGACTAAGATGGGAATCCTTTTGCTTTCCAGAAACCCTCGAAAGTTATCATTTTCATTAAACAAAGTCCAAAAGAATCATATTGGCTGACACAACTCTCAATTCTTCTTTGATCAACTAATCTTTTTTCCTGGATTCCATAAACACAAAGGAGAATAAAAAGTTATTCCTTTCCTAAATTGTAATCTTCATATACATTGAAAAATGACCACTTGAAAAAGGGCAAGGCAACCCAACAACCAAGTAAGTTGATAAACAATCTATCTCAAAACGTTCCATTGGATCCTCTGCAATGACTAATCTGCCCTTCTACCATTTTGAATTACAAGTGCCCTCGGATAATTAATTAAAAGCATTTACTCGAGATGTACCCGTACCTTAACTGAACAAGATCCTCTCAATTGCAAGTGAAATAGGAAAAAACTATTTCACTTGTATATATTAAATTTTACGGTGTTTAATGGTGTATATGTTTGACAATCTTTTTTTAGTTTAATCTCATTTTGGCAGTTTTTTACTAGTTTAACCATGTATCTTTTTGACATGTCAGCATAAGGGTATTTTTGTTACCAACGAATAAATGAGATCAAGGGAGGAATAATTTGGGAAACAAACATCACCAAGAAAATAGGCGGCAGATTGGCCGACCAAACTTTGAAAGTTATTGAAACCATCATTTCCAGCAAGGGATATATATATAACCATACTCCCCAACAGAAACCTCAAGAAGACATATATAACAACTCTCTTTCTCTTTCTCTCTGTGGGGTGTAATTCTAATCCAAGAGGCCATGGATGTCCCAAAGAAGCTTATGCAGTACAGATATCATTTCACCATATCAGTAATTGTTTCAGTAGTCCTTTCCTTATTGTTGTATGGAGCCCCTCGGCTTGTCACCATCCTGGCCTACTTTTGGCCTCTCTTTGCCTCCACAGCTTTATTCTTGGTGACAATATTAGCCTTTGGCGGCCTTTCCCAGTTGGCAACTGAAGCTCACGGTGAAAAAGCAGGCGAAGGGATCCTAGATTATGTTCAAGGCTAACCAGAACACATTGAACAGCCTAAAAAATTGGAGTAAACTTAGGAGGTTCAACTTTCAAGCTTTGAGAAGTGGATTCAGAACTTAGTTTAGTGTCCGTTGATCCATGACATCATATTCTCTGTAATTATATGACTGTATGAAAAGAAATTGCAAACTCCAACTTTGGTTTTTTCTTTTCTTTTTTTCATTCTAAATGTAGAAGTGGCTTGGATGGCAATGGAAAATGTAAACTCAGAAAATAATAATTGCAAAGACAGTTGGGTTCTCTGTCTATATCTTCCTTTGTTGTTTCTAACATAGAGGCTCATACATCATATGATTCCAACATTATAACATATAGCCTGAGATTCATCAAACAAGAAAAACATTATGTGGCACCATTTATTTATCATTGACTTTTACTGGATTGATTGATTGGTGTTGGTGGGTTCCTTGTTTTGAGAAGAAAATAAGGATTGGATTTTGGAAGGATGATGGTAGGAATTTGTTGATGTCAATCATAGATTCCTTTATGAATATTATATCATCACCTTGTCAAAGGAAACTACACTTGCCACGGATATATCCTCTCAAACTCTGTCATTCAAAGCTACAAATCAATGTCATTGGTCAAGTACTTAAAGAGTCTTTTGAAGATAACTTGAGTCTAAGAATTGCAATAAGGATTTCAGATGGCTTAAGTTCATGTCATATTGCATATTTTTTTAAGAGAGCTTGCATTTCCTTATTTGGCTCCCTTATCTCTTGCCCTGGAAGTTACCCTTTTCTCTAACAATAAGCCTTGGATGAAAGCAGGGGTAGTGCTTCTCCCATCAAAATAAGACACCAAAAGAAAAGATCTCAACATATTTTAGAAGTTATTATAGAAATTAGAAAACGGCTGAGTTATCAACTTTAAAAGATGATGTTTGTCAAATATGAGCTTAGGATGATTGCGAGAGCATAATATCAGATGTGGTCAAAGTTCCAGATTGATCAGCATCAAGTCTCTTGAATGTCTCCATCACAACTGAAACATCCTCGCGGCTAATCTTCCCCATTTCCTTCAGCTTATATATGACAAACTCTGCAGCACTGGTAAAGGAAACCAAAAAGACACATAAGAGTTATGCCAAAACTGAGCTAATTATTCAAAACACCGATTATAAGACAGCTGATTTACATACGAGGTTTGATGGTATAGGAATTATGGGAGTGAGTGTTAAATCACCAGTTATATCAACAATGTTTGAGTAAGAGTGTATTAGAATATTTATTAAATAATTAAATCAACAATTTTTTATGAACTTTTGTGATAACTTGTAATTTAAGAGTAGCCACATCACATGTAGGTTTGTGTGGTGAAAGAATGACCCTATATAAAACTATCAGTTAATTTATCTTCATTTAGATTTGATGCAGTCAACATTATGCAAATTTCTCTTACCTAACAACTTTATCACGATCAAGATCTGCTGCCTCAAGATCAGAGAATGTCAATTCTCGTGAAAGAACCCATTTCACCATTGATCTTTGCCTTCTTTCAGTGTACAGTTCAGCAAGGTAGAGAAAGAACTGTGCTAAGCAAATGGTACTGCCCAGCATCCAGAAAATAGCAAAAATACGACCTCCTGCAGTTGAGAAGCTCTGGTCCCCATAGCCTAGAGTGGTAATGGTTGAACAAACACAATAGAATGCGTCCATAAAGCTCAGTTCTTCAACAAGAAACAAGAAGACAGTTCCTACAACAATAAGCACCAGAAGAAGAACCCCCACCATGATAAATTTGTATTTAACTTTGTTGGTTTCGACCTCCTTAAGAATCTCATTGTGACTGACTTTTCCACGCATGTAAATGGCTCTAACTACAAGGATTTCCTGCTTTTCTACAATGTAATCCGCTGCCTGACTGAGAATTATCCCCACAAGAGCCATGCCTGTGAAGACATACATGCATGCAAGTAATTTTGCCAGTATGCTATCTGGCACAAGGTCCCCATATCCTACAGTGGTCATTGTAACAACACAGAAGTAAATTGCATCAAGAATCCCATTTGTTTTTTCCCCCTTGATCTGATGCCTGATGAGGAAGAAACAAAGGGTGCCTCCACCAAGGTAGGCGGCCAATAAAAAGACCACATGCTTGATACTAAATTGTTGTTTCACAAGTACAGATTCAGGAGGTAAAGGAGATTCCACTCCATTTTGTCTTCTTCTCTGGAGTTCATTCTTTTCATTGAGATGAGAATGATATTTCCTATCTGAAAGCAGTGATTCTTTAGCATCATCAGAAGCCATCAGAAAATTAAACTAAGGTTCATCTGATTCAGGGAAAACCTGCAGAATTCAAATTATGAGAGGAGCTTAAAAGCTAAACATAAATGGATAATCACTACTTGCAGAAAATGAAACCAATTAAAATACATGGTTTTTCACTTCCCTAATAGCTCATACAATTACACAATACGGTTCAATCTAGCCAAGCCCAAAATTTTCAAAATGTGCCTTATGAGAATAATTTTGGCCTCGTTTTGACAACGTTTTTTTAGAGAATTAAAAGCATTAACAAACGACTCCAAATACAAAACAGTTTAAATTTCTTTTATTTTTATGTCACATTAAAAAACATTTTTAACGAAAAAGCAAAAATCACCCTCAAAAAAGTTTTATCAAACAAAACCTTTTCTTTTTTCGTACAATTTGCATTGACCTTATTCATCTATGAGCACTCGACTGATATCAAGCCATTTAAGATGACATTGTGCTTTTGCCAATTCACTACCAGCAGTTTGACAAATTTAATTTTCATGGAAGTAACTCTATTTAACCCTATAAAAAAAATTAAAAAAAAAAAAACTAATGTTAACCGTTGGACCAATCTAGTAAAATTTATATTTTAGGTGTTATAATATTAATTAAATGATTATATTCATCCTTACAATTGTGATAGATTTAATACGATACCAAAGTTTCAAGTTCGAACTTTGTCCCATAATATCATGCATCTCCGTGGTCCCATATATATGTTTGTATGTATGTATATATGTATAAGATTTTATTAAAGAAGATGGATCAAACTAAAATCAAAATATTTAAAAGAAAATATAAAGAAAGCAGAGAAAGTGCTGTTTATGGAAGATAGAAACAGAACCAATACGTTATTGAAAATGAACCAAAAAAAAAAGGTTGTCTTGCCTGAGAAAGCTGGTTATCGCAAATCAATTGAGTTAGAAAGTGATGCTTGAACTTTTGCATGCCTTACAGGCTTACAGCGAATCCAGAATGATAGGACCCGAAAGAACAGTGGTGTCCAAGAAAGTAGGAACAGAGCACTAGTTTCAAAGTGATCAAAAAAGGAACCTAGATTCACTCTGCTGCTTCCAACTGGCCAGTTTCTCACCGCTTAAGAACCAAGCGCGTACTTTGCCAGTTTGGCCTCTACGTATTAAGACCCTCATGCCCAACATCACGAACAAAAACCACCCTCCAATCTCGAATGCCCCAAAAGTCAACAATTTATAGTGCAACCAACCCCCACCCTTATTGGATCTAATCTTAAAAGATTGTTACAACAGTTGGCCGTCGGTCCAGGTAGCTATTCCATGCACATCCTAAAAGAGAAAATAGCACAAGAGCTTGTTTGAGTGGAATAACTGGACAGTATAATTGAGTAGAATAGTATGGCAATAGCATTCTCTTATTGAACCCAATTTTATTTTAGATCATTTTATTATTTTTATATAACTTTTTACTTTGACAAAACAAAAAGGGATATGAAATTGTTTTTAACTTATAGGGAGTTATTTCACTCCTTATTTTTTTTTAAACTTATAAAATATAATTTTCTCTCTCAAACTTTTTGTTTTTCTCAATTTTTTTTTTTCAGTTTTTTAAAATATTATATTTAAATAAAAAACATGAAAGTATATCTTTAATTTAAAAAACAGAATATAGGTGATTAGAAAAAATAAATAATTTTTTTAAAAATAATTCTATCTTCGAAATAATGAGTAAATATAAAGGGCCAAATGAAATGGTGGAACCTTTTTACCTGCCNTACGTATTAAGACCCTCATGCCCAACATCACGAACAAAAACCAACCCTCTAATCTCGAATGCCCCAAAAGTCAACAATTTATAGTGCAACCAACCCCCGCCCTTATTGGATCTAATCTTAAAAGATTGTTCCAACAGTTGGCCGTCGGTCCAGGTAGCTATTCTATGCACATCCTAAAAGAGAAAATAGCCCAAGATCTTGTTTGAGTGGACTAACAGGACAGTATAATTGAGAAGAATAGTTTGGTAAAAGCATTCTCTTTTATTCTCTAAAGTTTAGAGAGCCCTATTTTATTTTAGATCATTTTATTGTTTTTATTTATTTTTTATTTTGAAAAAAAAAAGTAAGGAATATAAAATTGTTTTTTATTAGTAGAGAGTTTTTTACTCTTTATTCTTTTTTAAACTAACAAAATATGAATTTCTCTCTTAAACTTTTTTGTTTTTGTCAAAATTTTTTTTTTATTTTCTTAAAATATTATATTTAAATAAAAAATATAAAAGTATATTTCTAGTTTAAGGAGTCGGATATNGTCCGTTGCCTTTTATAATTGAGAAGAATACGCAATCATCGTCTGATAGTTTTGGATTCCAAATAAAAATTGCTTCTTGTTAGAGAATAGAGACCCGGACCAGGATTTTTCATTGGAACCCAAACATAAACGAAGGACCGAACCTAATTTTAATAGAGACAGCCTAATTTTTAAGCCCATGATCCCCCGGCCCCTTGGGTCATCCCAGCTTCTTATAATGACGAAAATGTTGAGATATAAGAAAGAAAAAAAATTGACAGATAATGAATGTCAACTCAAAATTATACCAAAAAACTTGATAGATTCTAAGCAAAATGCATATGATTCCATGCATTCTAATGAATCAAGTAAGATCCTGATGTAGCCTTAAAAATATGACATTGAGTTGACTATAAAATCAAAACAATTAAGGGTGACACCGAGCAATTTTACCCATCAAAACCTATTGGAAATATAATTACTTCACACCTTTGGACCAAGATTGCCACAATTCGTTGACCAAAGTACTGTCCCGAGCCTCTAATGAAAGATAGTCTTGATAAGGTCCACTTACTTAAATAGGTATTTTGACAACTAGAGTCGTGCTTTTATAAATAAATTCTATCAATATTTTCTCTCAATCTACTACTCAAATTGAAAGAGATTCGGAACTGGTTGTCTTGGCTCATGACCTAGCGAACCAAACAGGCCGCAATCTAGTCTCTGGACTGAATCAGCCAAATGGGTGCTCTGAACCCAGCCCAAATGTGTGCCCTGAATGATTGGTTTCTCTTAGAAGCCCAAGGAAAAGCCCAGTAATACTCGGTACCCACTACCCACTGAGTTGGACTTTATTTTTGGGATTTTCCATAATAGAGGGAAAACCAAGATCACTCGACTTGGAGAAGAAGAAGAACAAGGGTTTAAGCATTTCCCTCTCCTTTTCTCACTGGTACGTTATATTTCAGCACTTAACACGTTCTCTTAGGCCAACTTCAAGCCTAAATTACTGTGTTTTTCACATTTTGTTCCTATTTTCTTTGTTTGTCTGCTCAGTATTTTTTTTCAAACACCTTGCAGCTTAAAACCCGTTAATTCTCATAATTTGTAGGTAAAAATTCTTGGCATTACTGGGTTTTAGTGTTTAGTTCATTGCATATCTTATCCCAAGGAGAAAATCCCATTTTTGTTTGTCTTTTAATTTTTCTGTTTGCTAACGTTATTATTGAATTTGTACTGCCAGCTAGTTTTTGGGGCTTTGGGTAACTTTGACTGAGCTGTATATGTTCAATTCTAGTGTAAATAATGACATCGGTACCGTCGAAAAACATATGGATACAGCGGCAGCAATGCCCATGTGGGGATTGGAAATGTTATGTTGCATATGAGGGTGATGCTGAAGAAACATCCTTAGCATCTCAATTGGTGAAGAATGATACAGCGCCATTGGAAGCAATGGTTGCTCCTTATGTTGGAATGGTGTTTAAGAGTGATGATGATGCATTTGAGTATTATGGCAATTTTGCTAGAAAGAATGGGTTTTCGATTAGGAAAGAGCGGTCGAGACTAAGCCCGCAACTGGGTATTTATAAACGCGACTTTGTTTGTTATCGTTCCGGGTTTGCGCCTGCTAAGAAAAAGCCTACTGGGGAACACCATAGGGATAGGAAATCTGTGAGGTGTGGATGTGATGCAAAAATGTATTTGTCAAAGGAGATTGTTGAAGGGGTTTCTCAGTGGTTTGTTGTGCAGTTCAGTAATGTTCATAACCATGAACTTTTGGAAGATGACCAAGTGCGCCTCCTTCCCGCATATCGTAAAATTCAAGAGGCAGATCAGGAGCGCATACTGTTACTTTCTAAAGCCGGGTTTCCCATTCATCGTATAGTGAAGGTGCTGGAGTTGGAAAAGGGAATTCAAGGTGGGCAATTGCCATTTTTGGAGAGGGATGTTAGAAATTTTGTTCAAAACCGTAAGAAGGTTGTTCAAGAAAACGATGCTTTGCTCACTGAAAAAAGAGAGACTGATACAATGGAACTGCTTGAGGCTTGCAAGGCCACAAAAGAGAGTGATGAAGGCTTTGTTTATGATTTTACTGTGGATGAGAATGACAAGGTTGAAAATATTGCTTGGTCATATGGTAACTCAGTTAATGCATACACCATGTTCGGTGATGTAGTTTATTTTGACACTACTTATCGATCAATCACATATGGAATGCTTTTTGGAGCATGGCTTGGCATTGACAACCATGGTAGAACCATTTTCTTTGGTTGTGTCCTGTTGCAGGATGAAACACCCCGTTCCTTCTCATGGGCTTTACAGGTTTTCTGCTAATATCCTTTGTATTTGTTTTAGTTATTTTTTCATATATCTTCCCTTGCAACAATTTTTTTTTCCTCGGATACAGGCTTTTCTCCGTTTCATGAGAGGAAGATGTCCACAAACAATTCTAACTGATCTTGACCCTGGGCTTAGGGATGCTATAAGAAGCGAGTTACTAGGCACTAAACATGTCACTTCTTTGTGGAATATTCTTTCCAAACTACCAAGTTGGTTCTCCCTTCCACTTGGATCTCGATATGCAGAATTTAAATCTGAGTTTGATGAGTTATATCGTGTGGATAATGTCGATGAATTTGAACTTAGATGGAATCAAATGGTTTCAGTTTTTGGACTTGGTTCTGACAAACATATTGCTTTACTCTTTTCTTTACGGGCATCTTGGGCACTATCCTATATGAGAGGTTACTTTCTTGCCCAAATGGCGTCTCAGGCATATTCAAAGTCTGTAGATGCATTCTTGAAAGGGGCTTTTAGTGCACAAACATGTTTACGTAGTTTTTTTGAGCAGGTGCGTTGTCTAGAGGTTTTGATCTGTTCTCCTTGCTATGATATATGCTATTATGCTCTGTAGTTCTTGCTCTGATATCGCTTCTTTCACTTGGAACTCTTTCAGGTTGGTATTTCTGCCAGTTTTCAAAATCATGCACGTCTAGAGATGCAATATATGCATATTAAAACATGCATACCCATTGAAGAGCATGCACGAAGCGTTCTTACACCTTTTGCCTTTAATGTTTTACAACATGAATTGGTGCTGGCCATGCAGTATGCAACATCTGAAATGGCTGATGGATCATATATTGTACGCCACTTCAAGAAGATGGATGGAGAACGTCTTGTGATCCCTGAAGATGAACAGATCCATTGTTCCTGTAAGGAATTTGAATCTTCAGGATTTTTGTGCAGACATGCTCTTAGGGTACTTATAATAAAAAACTATTTTCAGCTTCCTGATAAATATTTTCTAAGTAGATGGCGACGGGAAAGCTCTCCAGTTATTTATGAAGATAGCAGTACTCAAAATGTTGAGGATGAATGGTTTCGAGAATATCAATGCCTTACTGAAACTCTATTCACAGAATCATCCATTACAAAGGAACGTTCTGATTATGTTCGTAGCGAACTGACCAAAGAACTTACAAGGCTCCTTAATGAGGTCAGAAATCTACCAGAGACTGATGTTGTTACTATGGATTTGACACTGTCACCAACTTGTTGATTTAAAGTGGTGGGTTCCATGTATTCTAGAAAATGCAACCACTAGGTACTTCATCTAATGGAAAGAAAAACAGGTGAAAGAAAGTACAGAGTGAAAGTTGAAGAAGGGTAAAAAAAGGGACTGATAATGCATTCTCATTGACCACTTTCAATCAGAAGAGGTAGTATTCTAGGAAGGGTTAACTATAAGTGTAAATTAGAATACTGATCGTTGTTCAATTGCCAACAGTCATAAGGGCTTCCCGTATGAATAACTAGGCTGAAAAGAATGGAGATGATCTCAAATAGATATACCTAAGATGGTGTACATTGTAAACTGGCAAAATTTTCTTGGAGTAATGAAGCAAAGCATAGTTTCCCTCTTATACTGCTCTTACCTTTTCTCTTCTTAACTTTGAACACGTGCTTTTCAATTAGTGCTTGCTTGATTTAATAAGATATGAGAATGATTCTTCTTCAATACTGCAACCATTTATTTTTCTTTTATCAGTTATAATTGACATAACGTCCAGATGCTGGATTTGGAGTAGGTTTCACCATCACAGCCAATTTGCTTGTCAAAATGGATAAACTGATGAATGTGATAATGTTGCAAGACAGAATCCTTGTGCTCTCCCTGGAGAGATTCTGGGTGATGTGCACCTTTAGTATTTATGATTTTACAACAAACAATTTGAAGACTGAGGTGCTGCAGTTAGTTAATTTTAGTACCTGTTTATGAAGTCTCTGGCATTTTATATCTGGATAGCTTATACCCATTCCAATGATATGCGGTAGAAATTTTTTATATATATATTTTTTCCTCGACTCATATATTGCCATCCAACGCCTTGTATTGATATTACATCAAAGATCTAGAAACGTTTAAACATCCATATTAAATTTTATACATCTAACTCTTTTTGTACTATTATAACTATCTGCTTGTCAATGTTTTTGCGGTTGTTTCTGTTTAAACTAGTGATGTCATTAGCCATTTATATTGATTTGCTTTACAAAAGTTTTTCAAAGATTTTGCTGGAAAAGACAGATTTTGGTAGAGTACTACAGAGAACTCTTTGAATATATTTAAATTTAATTTTGTTGAACAGATTCTTTTAACCTGTTAAAATCCAAAGGACATATTGAGAGAGAGAGAGAGGGATGGGGACCATGAAGGTTTTACTCAAAACACTCCCTCTGTCCTTATTTATCCATATCCTTTAAAAGCAAGCAAACTAAGCCCAGCAAATATTATTTATAGCAAAAATCTTTGCGATAGGGAATAGATTATTGATTGAACTTTCTTCTTTGATTTAGTTTTGTAACTTTCTTCTTTTGTAACTTGTATTATGTTGTTGTAGTTCTTTTACTCGTATATAAAAAAAAAAATTTAAAAAAAAAAAAACAATTATTAATGGAAAGAAACAGGTCTATAGCTATTACGCAGAAAAGTCATCATAAAAAATGATTTTGATAAAAGAGCCTATTTGAAAGAAAAATGTTTGGTTTTATTTTGCTACACATCTCTTGTTCCTCTTAGTACAACGGTACAACATATTTACAAATCCACCATTTAATTCGTGTGATAAATTTAGTTGTGAATTTAAAAAAGAAATTTACAAGAGATGTGCAGAAAAAATAGAGAATAAAATTAAACATTTCTCTATTTTAAATGTGATTTAGATGTAAGTACTGGTGGTTCATCCTCTTGCTAGTATCTATCAAATAAAGATCGTACTTAGAGTACTTAGAATGAATTCTTTAAAAAAATTTCAAATTTAACTCTACAAATTAATTTTTTTTTATTTAGGTAGTTACTTTTTAGAATCAATAAACAACAAACTCTCTAAATGTTTTTATACATTAAATAAACACTATTTTTTATTGATAAAATTAATTGCTAACAACATGCAATGCATTAAATTCAATTAAAGCCAAACGTTTTGAAGAATTATTTGTCCATGTGAAAACCAATAAGGGCAAAACGGTAAATTCACGTGGTATGGAAAAAAATAGAAAGACCAAAAAGCCTCCCCAAAAAAATACTCTTTAACAACCAAAAGGGTATTATGGTAATTTTAAGTTTAAAAAGACCAAAAAGCCCATCTTATTTTTCGAAGTTCAAGGATTTCAAGGGGGGAAAACGTAAAACTAACGCACGAAAAAAAAGACCAAAAAATTCCTTCAACAAAACACAGCTCTTTACAAACTCAAAGGACAAAACAATAGAAGGGTAAATAGGGTCAAAATAGTCATTTTAAAATCTAAGGAAAATATTGAAAGACAAAAATAACCCAACCTAATTTAACTATGATGAAGAAAGTGCAAGGGCAGAAACGTAAATTCATAATATAAAATAATTTTGATTTAAAACATAAAAATACCCTACAAATTCTTTTGCCAGCCTAAGGTTAAAATAGGGTCAAAATAGTAATTGTACAATCTAAGGAAATACTGAAAGACAAAAATAATTCTGCCTGATTTTACTATAATAAAGAAAGTGTAAGGGTAGAACCGTAAATCTACATTATCAAATAAAAGTCAATGTTTTTGTTTTTTTTTTTAAAGGAATCTCGCGCATATTAACCGTAATAAGTACTGTGCTCCAAATAGATAATATCATAAATAAAATGAGGGACATACTCAAAAAGGAATCTTGCACATTTCCTTTGTCTAGGAAGCTCACATTTCCCATTGTGATAGTCATTTATTATACGAAAATGCAAATACCCACCATCCAACCATTCACCTTAAATTAAATGTGACATCAAAGGTTAAAAAATGGACAGATCCTCTTCCATGTGCTGAACTTTGTCTAGGAAGCTCACATTTCCCATTGTGATAGTCATTTATTGTACGTAAATGCAAATACCCACCATCCAACCGTTCACCTTAAATTAAAGATACGTTAAAAAATGAAACTCATTCATTGTGCTTCTCTGGCTTGTCTCATCACATAGGTCAATTTCTTTCTTCATCTTCTTCTTTTGGCTTCTGCTCATCTTCAAACCTAGAGTTGTCAGTTTTCAAGTGAGGAAATGGGGTCTATTTTTCACAAACAATTTTGGAGAAAGCTCATCTACTCCCCCGACACTGATCAGATGGCCTCTAGCCATCGTTTCCCACCCCTTTATCTCTATATAAAGACGGCAACCTGTCTCTCCATTTCGGTAACACTGTGGCCGCATATTCGATTATGAAACTACTTTTTCTTTAGTTGTTTCCATTGTGTTTTTAACGTGTTTTCGATTTTGACTATTACTCATTAGTTAAGTAATAGGTCAATCACATATTACATATTAATATGTTTAGTAATTAACTAATTAATATATTATATGTTAGTAACATATTAATATGTTATAAACTAATAAGTAATAGGTTAGTAACATATTAAATTTACATATGTTTAATAATTAACAAATCAATATGTTAGTAATATGTTAACTGATTAATATATTAACATGTATTAGTAATACACTAACATATTAATATTTTAAAATTTTAATGTGTTAAATAGTTAATTTATTAACATATGTTACATAATATGTTATATCAGATATTAGATCATATGATCTAACGATCTTAAGTATCATTAGTATTTAGATCATATGATTTAACATTGCGACAATATGTGACTATAATTTATATTTATAGTTTAATTTGTAATTATATATTTATAATTTGTGAATTATGATTATATAGCACAATGTTATATCATATGATCTAATGACTATATTAATAAGACGAATGAGTTGATTCGAGATCTCGCTATCAACCTCTTGGTCTAAAAAAAGTAATCTTTCTCAATAAAATCGAGTATGATCATACGGTACAATGTTAGATCATGTGATTATATGATAATGTGATTTAGATTCGAATGATAATACTTATAATCATATAATGATATGATCTAAGTTCTAATTATTCGAGATCTCGCTCGAACTACACAACCACTGAAATGACATAGACTTTAATTCAGTTCGTCATCATCATCACCGTCCTCTCTCTCACCCAATCAACTCCCTCCACATCACTCTTCCTTAACGATTGGCCTAACCCCTCCATAATATTATCGCTCTCTCATTCATTTTCAAACGCTTCCAATCCACGTTGACTCCTCCAGGGTTCTAACTCTTCCATGGGATCCCATTGTGATAGTCATTTATTATACGAAAATGCAAATACCCACCATCCAACCGTTCACCGTAAATTAAATGTGACATCAAAGGTTAAAAAATGGACAAATCCTCTTCCATGTGCTGAGCTTTGTCTAGGAAACTCACATTTCCCATTGTGATAGTCATTTATTGTACATAAATGCAAATACCCACCATCCAACCGTTCACCTTAAATTAAAGACACGTTAAAAAATGAAACTCATTCATTGTGCTTCTCTGGCTTGTCTCATCACACATGGCAATTTCTTTCTTCATCTTCTTCTTTTGGCTTCTGCTCATCTTCAAACCCAGAGTTATCAGTTTTCAAGTGAGAAAATGGGGTCTATTTTTCACAAACAATTTTGGAGAAAGCTCATCTACTCCCCCGACACTGATCAGATGGCCTCTAGCCATCGTTTCCCACCTCTTAATCTTTATATAAAGACGGCAACCTGTCTCTCCATTTCGGTAACACTGTGGCCGCATATTCGATTATGAAACTACTTTTTGTTTAGTTGTTTCCATTGTGTTTTCAACATGTTTTCGATTTTGACTATTACTCATTAGTTAAGTAATAGGTCAATCACATATTACATATTAATATGTTTAGTATTTAACTAATTAATATATTATATGTTAGTAACATATTAATATGTTATTAACTAATAAGTAATAGGTTAGTAACATATTAAATTTACATATGTTTAATAATTAACAAACCAATATGTTAGTAATATGTTAACTAATTAATATATTAACATGTATTAGTAATACACTAACATATTAATATTTTAAAATTTTAATGTGTTAAATAGTTAATTTATTAACATATGTTACATAATATGTTATATCAGATATTAGATCATATGATCTAATGATCTTAAGTATCATTAGTATTTAGATCATATGATTTAACATTGTGACAATATGTGACTATAATTTATATTTATAGTTTAATTTGTAATTATATATTTATAATTTGTGAATTATGATTCGAGATCTCGCTCGAACCACACAACCACTGAAATGGCATAGACTTTAATTCAGTTCGTCATCATCATCATCGTCCTCTCTCTCACCCAACCAACTCCTTCCACATCACTTTTCCTTAACGAATGGCCTAACCCCTCCATAATATTATCGCTTTCTCATTCATTTTCAAACGCTTCCAATCTACGTCGACTCCTCCAGGGTTCCAACTCTTCCATGAGATCCTATAACGATTGTATATTTCACAGATATTTTTCCTCTTTTTTTTTTACTTTATTTTATTTTTGTTATATATAATTTTTGGACTTATGTTTTGTTTGGTTGGATGGGAACGCTTATAGGTACTATACAATGGAGTTGTGGATCGAGACCGCACCACAGAGAGTCGAAGTAATTGTTGATACTGGGAGCTCTTTAACATATGTCCATTACTCCACTTGTGATGATCACTGTGGCAGGCAACAGGTCTAAATTTCTCAATTTTATCTTAAGATTAAGATTAAGCCTATTTACATTATCAATCATATACAATTGTTCAATGCATATTGGTTTTTGTAACAATTCTTTATTTTCACCAGGATACGATGTTCCTGCCGACCTTGTCTAGCACGTACAGGCCTGCCAAATGCAATCTCGATTGTACATGCGACAGGGACACTGAGCAGTGCATGTACGAAGGAATGAGTACTAACACTATTGGCTGATGATCTGATATCCTTTGGCACTTTGAACAACATGGACCCACATCGTACAGTATTTGGCTGCGAGAATGTGAAAGCTTATATTCAACATGCCGACGGAGTCATAGGCTTGGGCCGTGATGATCTTAATATCATTGACTAATTTGCTTTGAATGATTTAGTCAATCATTCCTTCTCATTATGCTTTGGGGGATGGGTACCGGCAGGGGTGTTATGGATCTTGGTGGTATTTCCCCACCAATAGACATAGTTTTTGCCAACTTCAACCCTGACCAAAGGTTTGTTTTTTGTGAACATTTTTTCTTATAGATGTAAGACATCCTTTGTGTGTGTGTGTGTGTGTGTGTGGTTTTTTTTTTTTTTTCCATAAGAAATATGTTTGATACATCTCACTCATTTACTCTTGTTCGATATGGCAACAAGTCAAAATATACTATTGATTTGAAGCAAATCATTATTGCGGGAAAACCATTGCCCTTTGAGGAAGGGCATGAGACAATCTTTGACAGTGGAGCAACATATGCATACTTGTCTGCAGCAACTTTTGTAGCATTTAAGGATGCCGTAAGATATTTTTCTTTGAACCCTCAGCATCCACTCTTCTATATTATTTTTCAAAAAGTGTTTTTGTTGGATTTTAGAGAAGGCATTAACATATTTCAAAAAGTGTGAAAACTATTCATGATTTTCTTTTAACTATTTATGCTCAAACTATTGATGATTTTCTCTTTTGTCTTTCTTCGACCTTGAAATGCTTCTTGTCTTGTCTACATGAGAGCAGATTATGAAGCAGCTTTCTCTCTAGCAGAAAGTCAATGGTCCTGACCCCAATATTAATGATATATTTTTTCTATTATTCGAAGGTATTTGTCTATAGAATAACTGAACTTTTATGGCTTGAATGATTTTCTTGTTGATGACTTTAACGTTATATATATTTTTTTGCTTCAGTAATGTTCCTGACTTTCCAGCAGTTAAAATGGTGTTTAGTAATGGGCAAAAGCTGTTGCTATCACCAGAAAATTACTTACTTCGTGTTAGTACTAGACTTGTGTATGTATGAATGTATGAGTATGCATATCTCTTATGAGAACAAATTAGGCTTTGTCGAAGTCTTTTCTAATTGGATCAACAAATTCTAAATAATATGTTATATCAGATATTAGATCATATGATCTAACGATTCTTAAGTATCATTAATATTTAGATTATATGATTTAACATTGTGACATTATGTAATTATAATTTATATTTATAGTTCAATTTGTAATTATATATTTATAATTTGTGAATTAGGATTATATGGCATAATGTTATATCATATGATCTAATAACTATATCAATAAGACCGATGAGTTGATTCGAGATCTCGCTATCAACCTCTTAGCCTAAAAAAAGTAATCTTTCTCGATAAAGTCGGGTATGATCATATCGTACAATGTTATATCATATGATCATATGATAATGTGATTTAAATTTGAATGATAATACCTATGATCATATAATTATATGATCTAAGTTCTAATGATTCGAGATCTCGCTCGAACCACACAACAACTGAAATGGCACGAGCTTTAATTCAATTCGTCATCACCATCACCGTCTTCTCTCTCACCCAATCAACTCCCTCCACATCACTCCTCGTTAACGATTTGGCCCGGCCCCTCCATAATATTACCGCTCGCTCACTCATTTTCAAACGCTTTTTTTGAATGATTTAGTCAAACATTCATTCTCGTTATGCTTTGGGGGGATAGGTACCGACAGGGGTGCTATGGTTCTTAGTGGTATTTTTCCACCAACAGACATAGGTTTTGCTCACTTCAACCCTGACCTAAGGTTTGTTTTTCGTGAACATTTTTTCTTATATATGTAAGACATCCTGTGTTTTTTTTTTTTTTTTTCTTTCATAAGAAATACGTTTGATACATCTCACTTATTTACTCTTGTTCGGTATAGCAACAGGTCAAAATACACTATTGATTTGAAGCAAATCATTATTGCAGGAAAGTCATTCCCCTTTGAGGAAGGGCATGAGACTATCCTTGATAGTGGTGCAACATATACATACTTGCTTGTAGCAACTTTTGTAGCATTTAAGGATGCTGTAAGATAATTTTCTTTAAAGCCTCAGCATCCACTCTTCCATATATTTTTCAAAAAGTGTTTTTGCTTGGATTTTAGAGAACACATGAACATATTTCAAAAAGCGTGAAAACTGTTTATGATTTTCTTTTAACTATTTATGCTAAAACTATTGATGATTTTCCCTTTTGTCTTTCTTCAACCTTGAAATGCTTTTTGTCTTGTCTACATGAGAGTAGATTATGAAGCAACTTTCTCTCTGGCAGAAAGCCAATGGTCCTAACCCCAATATTAACGATATTGCTTTTCTATTGTTCGAAGATTTTTGTGTATAGAATATGGACTTTTATGGCTTGAATAATTTTCTTGTTGATGACTTTTAATGAATGATTTAGTCAATATTCTCGTGATTATGATCTAATAATTTGTGAATTAGGATTATATGGCACAATGTTATACCATATGATCTAATGACTATATCAATAAGACTGATGAGTTGATTCGAGATCTCGCTATTAACCTCTTAGCCTAAAAAATGTAATCTTACTCGATAAAGTCGAGTATGATCATATGGTACAATGTTAGATCATGTGATCATATGATAATGTGTTCTAAATTCGAATGATAATACCTATGATTATATAATTATATGATCTAAGTTCTAATGATTCGAGATCTCACTCGAACCACACAATCACTGAAATGGAACGGGCTTTAATTCAATTTGTCATCACCATCACCATTCTCTCTCTCACCCAATCAACTCCCTCCACATCACTCCTCCTTAATGATTGGCCCAGCCCCTCCATAATATTAACGCTCTCACTCATTTTCAAACGCTTCCAATCCACGTCGACTCCTCTAGGGTTCCAACTCTTCCATGAGACCCTATAACGTTTCTATACTTCGCGGGTATTTTTCCTCTTTTTTTTTTTGAATTTTTTTTTGTTATATATAATTTTTGGACTTATGTTTTTTTGGTTGGATGAGAACACTTATAGGTACTATACGACGAAGTTGTGGATCGGGACCCCACCGCAGAGAGTTGAAGTAATTGTTGATATTGGGAGCTCTTTAACATATGTCCATTGCTCCACTTGTTGATATTGGGAGCTCATTCTTCTATAGTAGATTGATTTCTTGAGTTTAACTGTCCCGAAGTGATTTTATTTTTGAAGAGGTACTTTAAAAAATTTTTACTTTGTCATCAAAATATCTGTGTTGATTGATTTATCGCTTTCAAATTATTTGGTGAATATTTGTGTGATTACCTATTTTTTAATTCTGCATTATTTTGACATACACCTATTCAACCATTCTTCTACAACCCTCCTTTTAGGTGTTGTTTAGAATCGATTTTATTATTTTCAGTTTCCTTTTTTCATATCTATTTTCCCTTATAGAAATTTCCATTTGCACGCCTTCTATTTGTTAATAATAGTTGCTTATGTTGGGTGTGGATTATTATATAACATATCCATTCGAAGATTTAACATTATAACACAACCTCTTTTTTTGATATTTGGTGTTTTTTGAATCTTGCAGGATATGGTTGCAACAAATTCATCTGTTGATATTTTTTTGCAATTTTTGTTTTATTGATAATTAGAATAATAGTAATTTCTGAAATGCTTCTTATTCGGAAGAAATGCCAGCATGCAGTTGTCTTGTTTAGGCTTCAGTTGTCAAAGATTCAAAAAGGCTACACAGAACTATTTAATGAAGAGTCACGAAGCCCAACCTTATAATCGCCACAAAGCCCAACCTTGTCCGACAGTGGGGTAGACTTCTAGAAGATGGGCTGGCATCTACCTTCTGCGTTTAGTGCTTGGTTTTCTGCGTTTTGCATTTCCTTTCATGTTGCGTTTTGTTCTTTTGCTTATGCGTTTTGGGAAGGGAGAGAGAAGGCTGTAAATTCTGTAAGAATATATTCTAACAGAATTGGGGTTTTTTTTTTTTTTTTTTTTCAAGATAAGGAAAGGGGAAAAGGAGAATTACAAAGGAGGGTCTTTACCACTCCTAAACCTAAGAGAAGAAACAAAGGGAGAAGACGTGGGAATGCATCCAAACACAAGGTTTGAAGCGGCCCATTTATCTACAAGGTGTGCACATATATTGGCACATCTAGAAATTTTAAAAGCTTTCCAAGCAACAAAAGAGGAAAGCAACAAATTTACATCAGAAAAAATAGAAGCTGTACTCCAATCAGACAGAAGATGAGGCTCATTAATAGCCAAAATAGTCAAAATAGAATCTCCTTCAATAACAATAGATTGGCAGCCAAAAGTGGATGCTAATCTAATCGCCAAAAAGGCTGCAAAAGCCTCTCATTTGTTAGCATCCAAGATAGGAAGCTTTAAAGAGTGAACAGCCAAAAAATTGCCCTGTTGATCTCTGAGAGTAGCAGCAGCCACAACAAATGAAGAACGGATAGCCACGTCAAAATTAACTTTGTGAAATCCAGCAGGGGGAGGCGACCAGATGGAGAATTCTGAGTGCCTTACCAGCCAAGCCTCCAAATGATGGGAAGTAACATACTTTATCCTCTTAAGTAAGGAAGAAGGTACCGGCTGGACAGCTTCAAAAATTAATTTATTCCGAGCAAACCAAATATTGTCCATCAGCACTAGGGAAGAAATCTGAAATTCATGCACCTTATGTCTCGGGATACCCAGAATTGAGTGTGGCCTTAAAATGGCTTTGATCCAAGAAGAGAAAGGAAGCTGAACAAAGGCTGAAGCATTGATAGGCCATAGAGAATTCAGTCAAAGAAGCCGAGAGAGAGGGCAGCCTAAAAATAGATGCTGTAGTGATTCTGCTGGTCCTTGACACAGTGGACAGCTTATCAATTTTGGATCCGTAGATGGGAGAAATCTGAAAATATTAGGCCTGATCGGAATAATGTTCCAGGCAAGCTTCCATAGAAATAACTTAAGCCGAGCTTGAATTTTGAGTGCCCATAAAATCTGCCAGTCCAAGATGACCAAAGGAGAAACCTGAAGAAGAGAACTGGGGCTAATTATCTCAAATGCTGACTTAACAGAGAACCGGCCATTTGGAGATGGAGTCCAGATCCAATTATCAGTGCTGACTATTTGGGGAAGGTGAATCTCCAAAATTTTTGAGGCTGAGGTTGAATCAAAGAGGAATTGGATAAGAGGAACATTCCAACTCCTCACTGAATTGGTTATTTATGTGAGGGAAGGCAGAAAAGAATATTCTAGTGAACAGCTGTCCCTCTCGAAGAGCTCTTATAATTTTCAATACATCAATTTCTCAGTTTCTCTTCCATCTTCACCATTTTCAATCCAATATTAACTTCCTGCATATTCTTCCATTAAATCCATTGACATTACAGAATAGAACTAAGACCTTTACAGAGAAGAAATTAAGTAGAAATGTTTCTTAATTATTTTTCTCTATTTGTTATGCACCATGTCTTGAATGAATGTGAAACCACGTTGATCAAAATTCTTCCGCACATTAAGATTTTAACCTTAAAATATATAATAGTATATGCATAGCTGATTTCTTGCGAATTGGCTCCATGACTAAAAATACCAAAATCATGACAATGCAAAGTAGAAACTTTCATTTACTCGTTTCTAACTTGAAGTTTAAATTACTAATGAGAATATCATGCAATCTCAGTGAGCAAATGATGAGTTAAATAAAAAAATTGAAAAATTCATAAGGAAAATGAAGGAAAAAATTAGGATTGAAGTTCAAAGACAACTAATAGTAGTCTAATCAGGGGCGGAGCCACAGCCACCCTTAGGGGGAGGGGGGCTGTGGCACCCCCAAAATTTTAAATTTTTTTTAAAAATATACCTTTAAATTAGTATCTTGGGTTCTTTGAATTGGTATATTGGGTGAACATGAAGTTCCCTTCTCTATTTATAGCAGTACTAAAAATGCTCTAGTTTCATGAACCTTACTGAATTTTCAAAAATATGTGAGTTATTACATAAAAAGATATTTGAGTTTTAAGCAATTTGCTATTTGGATTACAACAAAAATACAGGCACACCTATCAAAATAAGGGACAATTTGTCATAAACTTTGTTCGGAATAGTAAACTCTATAAAGACTCATATTTATTGTCAAAATTTCTAATAATTTAAACAGCAAAATTGTTAAAAATCAATATCCCATTAAAAAGAGGGCATGAATTGGAACTCCAAAACAACCATGGCAAGTAGACCTAATTCCGTCCATTTCTAGTTAGTGGTTGTTATGACCTTTGTTTGTGTTAAAAAGAAAAAAGATGCCGTTACGAAAGGACTTTTCTTGAAGTTTCTAGGCTTCTAGGCTTCTAGCCGTCACCAAATCACAATACTGCGTACATAACACGGTAAGATTTGAAGAGCAGCTTAATCATTGATTAACTTGATTTTATTTTATTTTTTATTTGATTTTATTTTTTGCTGAGATCATGTTTACCTGCTAATGCCATGGAGGTATATGTATAAAAATATGGAGCCCAATAATAAATTTTTCAAGGCCGGGGTCCACCTTCGAATTATTGATGGGAAAATCTTTATGTTTTTGGCTTGGGCTTATGCCCAATGGCGCTGGGACATGTGTTTTTTGTGTGTTCCAATTGAAATTAGTGATGGTAACCATCTTTATGTTTTGAGGCGTGTCCATTTTTTCATGTTATAAACTTAAATATATATATATATATATATATATGGACAATGTTATTTGTCCATTTTTATTTATTTATTTTTGTCTATCTCTTTTTATACGGTATAGTCTCTTTCAAGATGACATATGTATATTAGTATTTTATTATATTGTTTCTTTTTATGTAAGAAGGAATAGACAAAAATAGATAAATAGAGATGAACAAGTAGCATTATTTTATATATATTTGATGCGATTGTTATAAGATATATATTTCAATTCTAACAGGAACGGAGTCCTAGCCAAACTCTTATGTTTTTTATTATCAGATTTTATTTTTATCTTTTTGATATTTTCTCATTCCTCTAATTAGTTCTGTGCAGCAACCAGTTTTTTTTTTTTTTTTTTTTCCTTTTTTACGCCAATGATACAAGGAAGTTGGGTAAGGAGAGAATGAAAAAAAAAAAAAATAAAAAGGTTTGTTCCACATCAATCAAAGAGTGGAGAGATAGATGAATTTATACAGAAATTCCTGAATAGAGTACTTTTATGGGTCTCACATATGGCTCATTCTCTCCTATTCAGCTTTAGTGACATTTCTTTCCCTTACCCAATTCTCTTGTATATTAATATTGTGCAGAAAAAAAAAAAAAAAAAAAAGCTTGTCTCACATCGGCTAAAGAGCAGGAGATAGATGAGTTTATAAGCTCCACAGGTTCTCTCTACTACGTAGAAAACAAAAATGGGCTTGTCCCACATCATTCAAAGAAGGGAAAATGATGACTTTATAAGTTCACAGTTTCATGAGTCCTCTTTCAGTCAGCAATGGCCTAAATATGATGCTTTTGTGAGTCTTGCTCATGGCTCAAATCCAGGCTTTTATCATACCATAGAACTCCACCCTCATAGTCGACCCCATGGACATGGAAGAAACTATATATCTTATATAGTTTACTTGTGTGGCATAATTCAATACTAGTAAAACTGGAAGTGATACAGCTAGCTCACTGACATTTTGTTATGAAAACATCTTAATTACCTTCAAAGAATGGGATATGGCTTGGCTCCTATTTCAGAAGAATGCATGGAACTCGACCTATCGGAATTGGGACAAGTGTCCTAGCTATAATAGAACACACAAGTGACACGTATTCTAATCTCAAAGGGTCCAGAATGATTGTTTTTTGCTTGACAAATGGAACATGCATAATATTGCGTCTATCACAAATCAATGGAGTTCACGTTACACAATTTAAAGGCTTGCTTCCTTTGCAAGGTTGCAAATGTTTACAGGAATCACGCCTGTTGTCCAGCCAGTCATTCCCCATTTTAAGCAATCAACATTCAAATTCTATTAATGAATGCCTCCTGGAAATACGACTCTTGTTTACGCATTAGTCTCTTCTAGAGCTAGGCAATTGACAGCAAGAATTTCAATTCAACAATTGCTTAAGTTTAAGGGCATGTTTGGGATTGCGATTTCAAAAAGTGCGATTTTAAAAATAGCGATTTTAAAAAGTGCGATTTAAAAATGTGATTTTTGAAAACGCAATTAAGCGTTTGGTAAAATCACAGTTTGGCCTTTAAAATCGCAGTTAAGCCTTTTAAAATTTTGCATTTTAAAAAAAATACTCTCTTACCTGCGATTTTCTGCGATTTCAAATCGCAATTTTTTAAAATCGCAGTTCTCAAACATTTCAATTTTTTGCGATTTGGTTTAAAATCGCACTTATTATCTATGAAATCGTAATCCCAAACACACCCTAAAGTTAGTTTCATAAACTACATTCAATTCCTAATGATCTCTTAGCATTAAACATGATGTGTTTTTGTTGGTGTTAAGTCACCATTCATCTCAAAAGTTTAAGTTAATAGAAAATAATTAATTTAATTATTTAATTTAATTAATATTTTAAATTATAGACCAAGTGGGCTTAAATTATCATGCATGGCCCTCCTTGGTTTTTAAAATTTTCCTAATTTTTTTTTGTTAAGTTAAATATATATGTATTTTTAAGCTTAAAAACTAGGTTTGGCTTTTAATAAAATTAAATTTGACGTCTCATTCATATTTGGTCACTTTAGATGGAAATTTGGTTTCGTCTATGATCTCAAACTTAAACTAATAAGAAATAATAAATTTAATCATTTGATAATATTGATCTAACAGCACTGGAATTTGAAACTCTATTTTTCCTGTTTCTAAGGGTAAAATTGTTTTTCTTAATTATTTCAAAACTCAATGGGAGATTTTAATATTCGTTGAAAAGCATGGGAAAAAACTTTCAGGCCATGGATGCATTCCCATTACGTCACTTCCCCCCGATAGTTGTAGTTCCCAGTACCCCCTAGTCTAGTTTCCTGGTTCTTTTTTTTCTTTGTTTTAGTTGTTTGTTTTCTAATTTTTTTTGTGTTATATTTGCCCAGAAAAAGAAACAAAAGTAATGCTCTTTTCATCTGACGAATGACCCTTGAAACATTCTGAGAAAGAAAAGATACAACTATATATATAATATAATATATATATATATATATTATATACGATCTAGTGATCATCAATACATATGCTTAAGGTTGTCGTTTATTCTAGCATACAATATATATTACAAGCCATACAAGAAACCAATATGACATGGAGATTGATCGAGCATCAGAGAGTAGCCATGAACTTGTTGAATTAATATTGATCAGGCCACAGAAATGCCCCATTGCATACGCCTCTTTTCATCCAGAGTGCCCTCAAAGCTCAGCCGTATTGCTTCAGAAGAAGGTCCACCTTCCACTCCTCCATCTTCTCGTAGTCTGTCTTCTTGTAGCGAGGGTAGTGAAGAGGCATTTGGAACCCTGAAGGGTTCTCAGGCAATGATCCTCCATTTTAGCGACCTTTAAGCTGCTGACTGCAAGATCTCCTCGCACACGTTCTTCATGATTTGTGTGCATCTTAGTGTCCTTTGGTGACCCCATGACATGGCATGCAGAGTGCAGAAGCCACCTGAAAGCCATCATGCCTCTCTCTCTCTGCACAGAGAGACGATACTTTAGAAATCTTTGACAGACTGCAGTCGTTTTATATAGGCAGGGCAGGGCAGGGCAGGGCAGGGCAGCCATAGGACCTGTGTGCGACAAGACTGCGCGTCATATGCATTAAAACAATCAAAATTCGAAACTTATACGATATCTTAATTCTATACTAATACAAGGGTCTCATAATTTTGATTGTTATTTCTTAATTGGTTACGCTGTTTTACTTTAATGGTTATTAGTCTCTTTTCGCGTAGAAAATAATGATTGGGTTGCGTGATGAGGTACCATGATTGTCATTCAATAATGCTGAGTCGCTTCCTAATTATTTATTATTGTTTTCAGAGTCTTACTATCGCTAAATGGGGTGTTTAGATGAGCTACCTATCCTGTTAATTGGCCGAGCTGAACAAGCATGGCAATAGTATATTGCCCTTTTCTTTTCTCTTTCTTTTCTTTTTTCTAAGAAAAGAAGGGACATAGTTAATGGGTTTGTTTTTATGCGAGCATGCTCTTATTTTTTATATTCTTTATTTTTTATTTTGGACAATCCTTTTGGCATCTTCAGGATTAATTCCTTATAATTGGACCGCTGAAGAGGGGTGCATGACTCACCTTGCAATTCAAAAAGTCTACAAACAAGAGGTAAAAAGAGGGGTGCATGACTCACCTTGCAATTCAAAAAGTCTACAAAGAAGAGGTACAAAGCTCATTTGCCTTCCAGTTGGAGAGTTCCCGAAAAGGGGGTATGGGGATCACCAATAATTTGGGCTGTCCACAAAGAAGGGGGTGGGCCCTTGCACCTCTAACTGCCTGGGGTAAGGGGGCTCCGCAATTCCCTTTATGCGGGCTATTCAAATTGCATTGTAATTTGGCCACTCCAATTATAAAAAGATTAATAATACATACTATATTGTTATCTTATTGAAATATTAGTGTCCATCAATCATTTGATAAGTCTTTGTTAAAATAAATTCAAAGAATAATAATCACTTCTAAATTAGCTAATAAAATTAAAGTATAATATGTAGCATTATTCTTATAAAAATCATACTACCGTGGATCATGCACCCCGAGCTGCCCGAAACAAGTGTACGCGCATCCTCAAGTAGAAAATTAAAGTGGCACAATTATATATGCTTACCAAATTCGGACAGAGTTAATACAATTAAAAAGAAAGAAAGAGTCCGTTCTCCTTTGGCTCCGAATTTGGTAGTTGGATCCACTCAAGTAGGCCTATAAAAAGAAGCAAACAAAACCCAAAAGAAATCTCTCTCTCTTTAAAACGCCACAATGGCAGCACTGTACGGAACTAAGAGAAACTTGGAATACGTCTCTCCAAGACTCCATCTCCTCTTGTTTGGAAGAGGGTTCACGATTCATCTCCTCCTTCGCCAATCAACACGCAACTCCACTACAACAATTCAAACCCAGCTTCACCTGAATAACCAGACGCCAAGAATGGTGTTTCGGCCGCCAAGAAACTCATGGCCGCAACGAGCGTGGATGAGGGAGGCCATGGTTTGCACAAGGAGAAGTTGAGAACAATGGAGGTCGACAATTATGCCTTGTCAATGCATTTGAAGCAGGCTTTCCAAAACAGATCCATTCCCCGCGGGGAATTTCATCATCAAATTCTTTTGTAATCTTTACTTTCTTTATGAGTTCTAAGAAAGTTACCTCACGTTACTAAAGTTGTACGTGCCTAACTTTTCTTTCCAAAGTCAATGGATCAATCGATAAAGGATTTTCTCTTTTTTTTTTTTTTTTGACCTTTTACTTCTTCTTCCCCTAGAGTTACTTCTTAGATAATTTAGTTCCATGAACCAACTCTCAAGGCAATTGTGATTGTAATTTTTTGTAATTAACCATGTGCTGCCGTGTCTCAGACAAGGTGTGTCATATTTGAGCGCATAATTTGGAAGTTTTATAACCCCTTAATGATTGCTAAAGTCCAATAGTTAAGGCAGTTGCCTACAGGCACCTATTGGACTTGGTCCGGCCCATATCCTTGAGGCCTAATACTAATATGGATAATTTTTTTAGGAATGTACAAGTGAGATGGTTATTAACAAAAAATAACCAGATAACAGAAAAAAACCAGATAACCGAATAACTGGACAAACCAGAAAACAGGAAAATAAAAAAAAATCGCAACCGGATATCCGGATAACCAGAAAACAGGAAATCGAAAAAAATCGCAACCGGATAACCAGCTAAACTAGTTGCCGGTTGCGATTTTTGATTTTAAAAAATCGATTATTAACCGGATAACAGGTTAATCGTTTATATATATATAATATATTATATATATATGTATATATATTATTTATATATATTTTATATATATTAAAACAAGTCTATTTTAACCTATCACTGTAAACTTGTTGGCGAATGGATGCAGGCAGGCAAATCGGAATCAAGCAATAATAAGCGTGAAAGCTTCCCTTCTTTATTATATTTATATTTGTAATCTTCTTTTGAGGGTATGGAAATGGGGTTGCTACAAAAGCACAAGGTCAACTTGTTTTAAACTATATATATTTTATAAAATAATAGTTTAAAAATTAATTTATTTTAACCCTAAGCCGTCTCTCACTCTCTTTTCTTTTTTGACGCCACCTCTCTCTGTCTCTCTTTAGTCTTCTCTCTCTTTTTTTTCCTTACGCCTCTTTTTGTCTCTCTTCAGTCTTTTTTCTTTTTCTTTTCCTTCAATGCCGAGTCGCCGATGCCTCTCTCTTTAGTGTTCACACTCTATTTTTTTTTTCACACCAATGCCGCTCTCTTCACTTTCAGTGTTCTTTTCTGCACGGTGAGAGCTCAGGCTCACCACTTCACACTCTGAGATGTTTTTCACAGACCAAGACGCCGCTCTTCTTCCCGCTTCACGCTCATCACACACTCTGACACGATTCCCCCATCTAATTCGACGATTCCCTTTTCCGGCTTCAACGAGAACAACCCATAATATAAAAATCGGTTTTTGGTTATTAACAGCCGCAATCGGGACCCTAGTTTCAGTTGCTTAAATAGACCAACCGCAACCGATTGTATATCTCTAATCTTCCCGTTAGAAATTATCTGTCTTACTCCACATAAAGGGGAGGTGCGGGATCCACTTGTTTGGGTATATGAGTTTTGAATCTTAGGTTGTCTACACAGGTGAACTTGGCACCTACTCTCTTTGTGAAGCAACCCATATTATGTTAAATTTTTATTTAATGATATTAAATTAATTAATTATTTTGAATATTTCAAATAATTATGAAATATATTTTATTTAAAGATTTGGAGATTACAAAAAAGATTTAAGGATTTGGTAATTACAAAAGATATTAATATGTAATTAAGGTTTCAATTAAGTTGGATTTGATAGTTACAATTTGTGACTATTGGATCAAATGATTTTGGACCATTGGATGCGTTCAAAAATAAATATAAATATAACCCTTTTGATCATATGCAAATTAACACAAACATATAGCTTCTTTCATATTTCATACAAATTTCTTTTGTGTAATTCTCCATAAGAATGATTTATTGTTACTTTAGAAAGTATTATTCTAGAATAACATTTAAGTTTCATTGTATTTTTTGGACTATTTTGTCATATACTCTTAACACTTGAAAATGGACAAAATAAGTTTAAAGATATCGTTATTACAATCTAGCCTTATAAATTTTAATTTTATTTTTGCCTTTCATAGAACCACTTTGCGTATTCGTGACACGAAAGGGGCAAAATTGTCTTTTTTCCTAACAAGAGGAGAGTGACAAGGTCCACTGAGAAATCTCGTAACCCCAACGTCAAAATGACGTGGTAGAAATGAAACTCTTGACTATGATGCTATTGTAATTGCTTGTTCGATGTCTTCCAAATATAAATGGCTTTTACTATATCTTTCATTCATATGTACGTAACATTATTTTCAAGTGTTCATCACATGGGCCTTCTCCTGATTTACCATTGGAAATTTGGAAGGAAAATTTCAGAGTGTCTACCCCACCAATAATTCCATGCCAACTGCCAAGGACCAGCTTTCTGACAGAGAGAGAGAGAGAGAGAGAGAGAGGGAAATGGCTGGTTTGTGACACAACAGATATGTGGGACTACGGGAGAGGATTCCTTCACCTCCTGAGCAAGGGGTCTTGTTCAATGCTGGCCTTTGAAGAGAATCTAGAAGTCATCTATATATGGAATCGTTCGAGCCATCCACATATCAAATAGATTACATATATCCATGCTGTACAGCCTTTCCTAATCATGGATTCTTGATTGAGAGTACTGTACTACTGTTAGAAGGATTAACTGACCTTTTCTCGAATGAGAGAGTGGGAATTGTAAGGATTCAGAAAAAGCATTAGTCAAGTTTGACTATCGAACTAAAAAAGCTATAAAGCTCTGTCTCATTTAAGAAGAAATTCATGTAAAATGTAACACTCTTAAATATTTTTATAATATACCCACTTTATGTAACTTAATCATTTTCTTAATGTGGGACTGAATAAAAATTGTATCTTTAACACGCTGCATGTTGGATTGCTATAGTGGTTTGTTAATTTAGTGAACTGAAATTTTAATCCTTAGGCTAGTCACAATTTTAGGATATTGTAGATTTTTTTTTTTTTTATTCAAATAAGGGAAAGGGGAAAAAGGATTCTGGATAATGTGACTTGATCCTTGATAGATTGGGATTTGGCTTTAAGCGTTGTAAACAAAATACTATAATTTTTTCACGGTTTAAGTTTAATTTTACTTGAAATTAAATATGAACAATTGCAGCTAAGCCAAATCCAATAAATTGTATGAATGGTATGCACCCGAACACACACTTCAAAGTTAAAATCCCCACCTATCACTGCCATTAACACAGATGGTACATGGGTCGAGGTCATGTGCAGTGCCCAAAATGCTGCCAGTGGGATTGCGGTCCTGGCCTTAAAACCAGTGGGGTTGAGCTGAAAGAAGAAGGAAGGGTGGATCAAAGTTTTTGATTCAAGAAATAGTCATCAAATTCTTTTCAAAAATGTGGATAACAAGAGGATTGAATAGTGCAATCAAGGTTTTCAGTGGAAATTTTCATAAACTTAGGGAAACAAATGCTAAAGGTGGATTGGCTTTTACAAATTACTTATCCAAAAACAAAAATATATCTACTTTTACCAGTTTAGATGCCCTATTCCATGCATAGAGTAATTATCCATCCAGTAAGATAAGAAAAAAATTAATGTGTTAATTTATTAGAGTTCTTGTTAGGTCTACATTTGATAAAATGTTTTCTATATAGGATGCTGCTTATTTTAAAACATTCAAACAAATGTAGAGCCTTACTTAAAAATTTTTATTTTTATTTTAAAAATGGCCGTATGGTCACTTTCAATGGAAGAGAGAGGTGGTCACGTGCTAACCTTAACCAACACAGGATGGTTGCTTTCAACCACCATGACATTAGGATGGTTGCGCATGCCACCCCTTAACAGCACAGAAATGGCCACGTGGCTACATGGAATGGCTATCCCAATCAGGACAAGAGTGGCCATGTCACAGCCCCTCTTCCACTTAGGGTGGTCATACTACCATCATATAAATTTTTTAAAAAATAATCATAATAAGTTAATTCTTATCTTTATAAAAGTCAAACACATGGGCTCATTTGCTAAAGACTTTTATGATTGTTTGTTTTTTTTAATAAAAACGTTAATAAACAACTCAACATGTAAAAGTTATAAAATATTTACAAAATATTCAAAATTACGTTCACCTCTATATCACATCACAACTAAAAAGTAAAAAATATCCTTTAAAAAACATTAATAAATTAGACTAAGTTTTGTCAAAATATTCCAACAAGAAGAAAAGAAGATAGATTTATAAAAAATAAAAATAAAAATTGGTTTTAAAAAGTAATTTGTGTTTTGAATTACTGAATAATATACCTATTTTGAGAATGGGCAACATAGCCATTATTTAATTTATTTTGGATCTCATTTTCGTTATACTTAAAATTAAACTCAATTCATTTTGAAAAAAATAATAATAATAAAAGACAATGAAATTTTAGGGTGGTATTATGAGGTTAACGAGGGAGCGGTTAAGAACTTCTTGAATGAAGGAAACGAAATTAATTGGTTTGTGGGGAAGGTGTGGAGCGTGCGTGGGGCTGGGATGGGGAGAAGTCAAAGACAGGCAAGTCAGTAAATTACGCCGCTCATAAAAAGCCGGCATCTGCTGCTTTTGGCGGCTCTTCTCTACAAAAGCCTCTCTGACTCTACTTTTTCCCCTAGATATGTAGTAGGATCCAGTAGATACACACACATACATACGTATACTCTAATTTTGTATTTAGAAAGTCTTTCAAGGCGTTAACTTCATGGATTTTCTATATAACTTTTTGTTCCAATTTACCGGAATTTTAGCAGGAAATGAGAGATAGGATGAGAGACTAGACCCCTCGAGCTACTTAGAGTAATATTTAGTGTCCTTTTTATTTTTGTTTTTTAAAAATAATTATGAAAAAAATTGGATGGAATTAGACATAAAAATTAGACACTAAACATTACTCAACTGCTTATGACACCTAAGCCCGACCTCTTATCCCATACATTCTCGATTTGTTTGAATATTAGGAAATTTCATGCTATTCTTTATTTTTTATTTTTTACAAGGTTTTTATGTGTCTCTCATATTTGATTAATTGATTCTAGCTATGAGATGATAATTAAAAAAAAAGAAAGAAAGGAAGAGCTGCATTAATTATCTTTCATTATCTCATAGCTAATAAAAAGCCTAATTAAGGTGTAATTTCTTGGGAAAATAAAGGAATGGTATGCTGCATATTACTTGAATAATCACATTTATGCCAACTACTTGCTTTCAATGGGTAATTAATTAGTGATAAGGCCGGGAATGTCTTCACTGAGGAATCATTTAGCTGATCAAATGGCAGAAAAGCATCATCAAATGATGTGTCCCACGACCAGCTTGATTAATTTCCTGCTCACTTTGCTAAAAGGTTTATTTGACTCAATTAATTGCACCTTTATCATAGCATTCAACTGCACTTGCAAATTCCTAGTCCATTTTGGGGTTTTTTTTTGTAAAGTCCTAGTCCAGCTGCCTTAACATTTTCATCCTTTACAAGGTCACACTAATTCTTTTTTAAAAAAACATGTCATTCTTTTTTATTGCCACTAGTAACTATCCAATAAAAGTTTTTTTTCCTACATTTGCATTATTACTTTAAAAATATTAGTGAAGTTGTAATTAGATTTTTTTTTTTCAAATATCAGTCTCATCTAATAAAAAATAAATATGAGACTTAACACCCAACAACAAAATCAAGATTGTTCACAATTCTTGCACAAAGGAAATATATTATTTGGATAAAAATTCTTAACAATTTTGCTATTAGGATTATGAACAACCTTGATATTTTATTTTTTTAAGAGTAAGTGAATTCTAACTTCTATTTAAAAAGTAAAAAAATTATTTTACATGTACTAAAAAAACTCTAAAAAAAATATACAAAAAATACACAAACATTACTATATTAATGGTTCCTGTATCTCTCACTAGATATTAGCAATCGGGACACAAATTCCCGCACATCAGGACTGTATATTATTCTTGCAGGTCAACTTTCTTTCTTTCTTTTCTTTTTTATTTTTTAGTTAAACTTTTTTTAGTTTTCCTCTTTTTAACCCGGTAATTGGGCTTCCGTGTCTCCCCAGACACATTCCAGTCAAAGGACAACCGCAGACGGAAGAACTTTGAAACCATCTCTTCGTACGTGTTGGAAGCCAGCACTGAACAGTGGCATCTTTGTAATAACATGGACATTGTCGTCTACTTCTCAATCTAGCTACTACGCTCGTGTTATAAATGTTAGTCAGCTCCCCCAGATTTACGTCCCCTCACATCCTTAGGCCACGTCCCTCTACGCCTACACACACACACACACATATATATGCACGACCTTGTATTTATTAGAAATTCCATTTCCACCTCGTAGGCTTGTACATATAGTAACTCTTACTTACAAGAAGCTCATAGAAAAACCTCCTGAGCTGAAGAAGTCACACCAGATTGTCTTAAAGGTTTCAACTTTCAACCAACTCTTTTTTCTTTACCCCTTCTTTCTGCTTAAAATGCATGATTTTCAACAGTTTTAATTATGTTCGTGTTCATTTTTCAAACGGGTCACTGGAGTGTTGTATTTGTGTGGGTATGTTTCGAGCATGCAGATTACAGAAGAAGATTTGCCACCATGCGAGGTGTGCTTGGTGTCAGCAGATCAGTACTCTGCGTGGTCTCTGTGGCTATTGCTTTCGCTTTTGTCCTCGCTGTGCTCCTCGGTATAACACTTTTTTCTCTCTAATTTCTCTCTCTTTAAATATATATATACAATGGTGCGAAAATGAGCTTAGATTGAGTATGCACTATTTTTGGCCTTAATTGTTTCCAACGTTAAACGTTATGCAGTCTTTGCATGCCACTTTTTTTTTCTTTCTTTCTTTTAACGAGTGAGTTCAATTTTGCTCAAAAGTATAATAATGAAAAAAATTCGAACAAATTATCTCTGTTTTTTAATGATTCCGATCAAAACCTTCTTTAAGATGCCCCCTTTAAAAACAAAAAATTCATTGCAGTCGGATTCCCCTAGAGTTAAATTTCTAGTTTCGTCCTGCAATGATATATATGCTTTTATTGAATGTCCTTATTGAAGCTCTACCAACATGCAGTTTGGTTATCTAATAAATATCTGAAGTCTTTTAATAATGGCATATATAAGTAGAGGCTAGAGCTAGACTGTGCAATGCTTCCATTTTTGAAATTTGAAATGGACTAATTATGTTTATTACAATGCAGTGTTTCATCCTAAACATGTTGGTGAAATCGGCATTAAAGTGCTGGTCTTTTCCAAGGAAAATGGGACTGCCGTTGCCCGGAAGCTACTGCCATCAGCTGGTAATTGGTGCCTCCCCTTCTTTTTTTTTCCTTTTTTCCATTTTTTAAATATTCTTTTAATATTACACAATAAACAAAGAAAGTACATGCATGATTTAAACCAATTGTAAGTCTAGCATTATTCTTGAGAAAAAAAAAAAAAACCCAACAATGTAAATAAATATGGCCCATTTAGTCACAAGAAAACAGAACAATTCATCGAATTATCAACTCCTTGTGAGTTAGTGCATGATATCGGTTAAGTGTTGCCAATAGTCTATCGCCTGCCACTTGGATAAGTCCATTCAGAAATCCCCCAACTTGCTCCGATCAAGGAGGAAGCTTTTGCCTTTGTCAATCAATGCAAGAAGGGCCGGCAACTTGCTCCGATCAAGCACAGTGGAGCATGGAAGGGTCAGAGTCAGACTTGTTTTTAAGAACCTGATCTTCTGTCATAGACGTGTCCATTTCAATTCTGAAAATCTGAAGTATCAGATAGCTAGTACTAGAACCATGCATTTCTGATCTGGGTATCTTCATTCATTTTGTTTGCTTGTGATTATATTATATGCATTCACGAGGATTGGCTTTTGACTCAAATGTGTCAAGAAAACTCTAGACATAATCTTTAAAAAAATGTTCATATAAATGGTCTGGGTTTAGGACTGGATTGGGACAGGGTCTTATTTTTCATCTGAAGTTCTCCTCAAATTGGATTGAAAAAACTCACAGGAAAACTTCGCTTGCTACCTCTAATCTTTCATCACTTTTACAATCATATCTTTAAATTTTAAAAAGTGTTAGTTTAGGGTTATTATCTTTTAGAAGTTTGCAATGTCAACCATTTTATTTAAATTTAGCTTTAAAATTTTCAAAATAATCTTAAAATATTTATAAAATTACAAAAATACATTGATTTAATGATTACAAATTAAAAACAAAAAAGACAGGAGTATTTTGAGGATTTAACGCTAAATTTGGATAGAATAATTGACATTATAAACTAATGAAAAATAATAACTTTAAATTAACATTTTTTAAAAGTTTAAGGGTATAATTACAAAAGAGATAAAAGATTAAAAATATTAATAAGTGAAATTTTTTCAAATATATGATTCTCATATGCTCGAAAAACATATACTCTTAGTTGTAAGGATTAGTTTTCATGAATTTTGAATTGGCTTAGCATCTCGGGTGCCATCTTTAAAGGATTAAATCAATATTTATTCTAAAAACTTAACTGATTGTCTCAATATTACTACTTGGAGGGACAGAGGCCAATCGTATTAGGGAACTTAAGGCCCCTTGAGAGCATGAAATCCTTCGTGACAATGCAGAACACCATAGTATTATTTACAGCATATATACCATCCTCAATTAATCAAACGTATTCTTGATTTAGTGCATTGAAATCCGAAGTGACATTTACATGTATATTTTTTTATGCAGATGGAGGTGACATGAACCGTATTGGCACAGCATGCTCAAAAAACGACATAGTCGTCTTTCAAGGCCCGACGGCCCCACTTCCGAACGGAATTCCAGCATACACGGTTCAAATTCTCAATGTCTGTGTCTCTGGTTGCAGCATCTCCAACATTCACATCAGTTGTGGGTGGTTCAGCTCGGTCCATTTGATAAATCCTAGGGTGTTCAGGCGAATGTATTACGATGACTGCCTTGTCAACGACGGGGAGGCTCTTGGTCCCGGAGAAACCCTCTCCTTCCAGTATGCTAATAGTTTCCCTTACCGTCTAAAAGTTGCCTCGGTTGCTTGTTGCTGAAGCACAAAACTAGGCACCGTGACATGATCCCAATAAANTATAATTAATACCTACTTTCTAGTCTATGGTATGATATTATATATGCAACGTAGATAACAAAAAAACGAGGACTCAAACTGTATTGACGTTTAAGCACCAAGGCAACATTAATTATATATATAAATCTTTAGTGACAGTCAAGGGCAAGGAGCCAGAAGGCCGGTAACCCTTGGGCATTTTCATCCAACTATGTTATTTAATTTTTTTTTGGCTAGATAAGAAGTTAAAATATGATCAAAATAAATTACATCTAACTCAGCAAAATACTGAAATATTTGGTGATATACTACAGCGATTTGGAAAATTGTGTAGCTAAAATAAAAAAATGAGATTTTTTTGCTTGAGCCAAATATAAATACTCTAAGCCTACTAAAATTAAGAATCTATTTGGCCCGTTATTTCTCAAGTCAAAAGTATGTTCTCAAACAAAATTGCAAAAAATATTCCATTTGAGAGTACATAAAAAAAAAATGACGATTTAAAAAGTGCAAAATTCACGTCTCCAAATTGCAAACAAATTACAATTTTACCAAACACTTAATTATATTTTTCATTAATTGTATTATGAAATTACGGTTTAAAATAATGGCCGGCTTGGCCTTTAAATTATGTGTTTCTAAAAACGCATTTTTTGTATAAGGTTTAAAATTCATATTTTCAAACAAAACACTTTTCACAATTTTATTTAAAACGTACTTTTAACCTATAAAATCGTACGTGAAACGCATCCTAAGTCTTAGATCGAAGATTTAACTTTATTAATTGTATATTATGCTTATTACAATATGCTAGTAGTAAGACAAACCAAGTATTTACCACCTCTTGTGGCTAAGTGAGTAAGCAATTAATGACATACCCTAGCTCAAGGGTTTTAATTAAGGATGGGAATTAACAAAAGAAAAACATGTACTCTTTCATCTTGAAAACATTTAAACATAAGGCAAGTAACTCGATTTCCCAATTCTCAGAACTTGCTTCTGCAATTAGGGACCAGACAAAAAGAAGGTAGCAAAATCAAGGCAAAGAAACCTCTTCATAAAGCAAATTAACTTAATTACAATCTAATATCCATAATCATAAGTGAAATCAGTGACACCAACCATAGCAGAAACAACTTGGGAAACAATGAAAATTCCTCCCCCTAAGATGATTACAACTAGAACAGCAGAAATNTATAATACCTACTTTCTAGTCTATGGTATGATATTATATATGCAATGTAGATAACAAAAAAACGAGGACTCAAATTGTATTGACGTTTAAGCACCAAGGCAACATTAATTATATATATATAAATCTTTAGTGACAGTCAAGGGCAAGGAGCCAGAAGGCCGGTAACCCTTGGGCATTTTCATCCAACTATGTTATTTAATTTTTTTTTTTTTGGCTAGATAAGAAGTTAAAATATGATCAAAATAAATTACATCTAACTCAACAAAATACTGAAATATTTGGTGATATACTACAGTGATTTGGAAAATTGTGTAGCTAAAATAAAAAAATGAGATTTTTTTGCTGAGCCAAACGTAAATACTCTAAGCCTACTAAAATCAAGAATCTATTTGGCCCGTTATTTCTTAGGTCAAAAGTATGTTCTCAAGTTTGAGAGTGCATCGAAAAAAATGACGATTTAAAAAGTGCAAAATTCATGTCTCCAAACTGCACAAAAATTACAATTTTACCAAATACTTAATTATGTTTTTCATTAATCGTATTATGAAATTACAATTTAAAATAATGGCTTGGCCTTTAAATTATGTGTTTCTAAAAACGCATTCCTTGTATAAGGTTTGAAATTCATATTTTCAAACAAAACACTTTTCACAATTTTATTTAAAACGTACTTTTAACCTATAAAATCGTATGTGAAACGTTTCCTTAAGTCTTAGATCGAAGATTTACTAGTAGTAAGACAAGCCAAGTATTTACCACCTCTTGTGGCTAAGTGAGTAAGCAATGACGTACCCTAGCTCAAGGGTTTTAATTAAGGATGGGAATTAACAAAAGAAAAACATGTACTCTTTCATCTTGAAAACATTTAAACATAAGGCAAGTAACTCGATTTCCCAATTCTCAGAACTTGCTTCTGCAATTAGGGACTAGACAAAAAGAAGGTAGCAAAATCAAGGCAAAGAAACCTCTTCATAAAGCAAATTAACTTAATTACAATCTAATATCCATAATCATAAGTGAAATCAGTGACACCAACCATAGCAGAAACAACTTGGGAAACAATGAAAATTCCTCCCCCTAAGATGATTACAACTAGAACAGCAGAAATGGGGTTCTTGAGCAACTCGAATATAGGCTGAAAAATTGTGTAAAGAGCACCTGTACTTACTGTGAGAGCATAAAGACCATATCTCCTTACATTTTCCCAAAACTCTTCCATCAGAGGCCCCTCTGGCCCCAGAGCCAACGCCTTCTGGTCATCCATCCCCATAAGAAACAGCACCAATCCTAAAGAAACAGCTCCTAGTATCACAACCCTTGAATTCCCTTGTGGGGAAACTTGAAGAGGATTCTCCTTCAAGGCTTTTTGGCATTTGGGTACGAGTTCTAATTTTAGGGGCTTGTTTATAGAGAGTTTTGGATATGATGTGGTTTTGATGGGAACGAGAAATCGAGGATGTGAAGTTGAATTGGTGAAACTGGTGCAACGAATTGGGCAGAATTGGGATCTCAGGAATAAGCTCTTCATTTCCTTGAATACTATTATCTTTCTATCTATCTTGTAGTGAGACTATCTAAACTGTATGAAGTAGTAAAGTGATATATATGAATGGGTGTACATAATGCCACCTTATCTTTATTTGTTTAAACCTTATCTTTGAGAACAGAGATGGAAGCTCATTGAGAGTTCATTTGCAGTGCGGGAACTGCCACGTTTCTTGGCTGAGACGGGCCAATCATCTGGTGCCTACAAAGACCAAGTGACTGTCTTACCCACATTTTCAGTCATAATAATGTCTTTTCATTGTTGTCCCCACTCTTTTGAACAATTTTGCCCTCCTACTAACACCCGGATTCGTCTCTATTTCAATTGAAATTGAAAGAATCTTAGTCCACTTTCTATATGTGCTGAAGCCAAATGTTTTGTTTTCAATGGGTACCGATAGTCTCGTAATATTAAATAAAGAGATGTGTATTGTATCATTCCTTATTATATTTTTTGTCAATTTTTTTTTTTTATAAATATACTATTAAATTAGTGAGACTTACGTGTAATTTCATAGATTTAAGGATAAATTTGTTAATCTTTTATACGAAAATTAACAAAAAAGGAGCAAAGGATTAAAACCAAATATTTTTTTTTTTTTTTTTGAGCTACCAAACATTTCTCTTAAATAAATTGATAAGCCTTTTAAGATTTTAAATTATGGAAAAAGTACACGCAACCTCAAACTAACGCTCAATTTGCAAAGTCTTCTTTAACCCATTCAAAATTTACAGTGTATCACTTTTGTTCTATAGAAAGATTAAAAAAAAAAAAAGAATCCTCTAAAAACCATTAAGGTACGGTATTAAGAGCATTCATATTGAACTTTTTAAATTTAATAATGTCATGCACACTTTCATTTTCTTATACCCATTTTCATACTCCCTTAAATGACTTTAAAAATCACTATTACATTAAAAGTTATTAAAGATTCATCACAAATTTAATAGTAATTTTAGAAGCCACCTTAATTCAATGGCATTCCTATTAAGGGAGTGAGAAAATAGGTGTGAAAAAGTGGGACTATGTGTAGCATTACTCCCTTAAATTTGACTTTTCTCTAAAAATTTGAGAAAATTCACAAAAATAATGATTTAACAATCTCTTTACTTTATTTTAAATTTAACTATCGTCAACAAAACTCTCTAAATATCAAGAACCAAAAAGTAAAAGTTATTTAGTTTTTTAAGTTTATATATTCATTACCTTCTTTTTTTCATATACCAAAAATAAATAAAAAGTAATATTTAACCAAAATAAAGAAAGACATAAACAATCTGATGTTTAATTTATTTTAAGAGTGACTCTTTAAATTTAAAAAAATAAATAAATTTTTTCTTCTAATATAATTTTTATTTGAATAGCTCAATAAAAATGATTTAAGACGGTCAAACTTTCCAACTATAGCTTTCAATATTAAAATGTTTTAAAGTTTCATAAGTTACGAGGAAAATGCTTGTCAGAAAATTCTAAGTAATAATTTAATCGATTCGTTTGAATAAAGTGCGAAGATTTTGGAGTAAAATATGATTAGCAAGTGGTCAACAATTTCACTTTATGCTTTTGTGCACGTCATTCATTAAATTTTATTTTATTTATTTACAAATCCCTTTCTGGGGTTACTGCGCCACCTGGCAACGATCCTGCCATTTTCCACGAGGACATGCCTACGAGGCGAGTCTACGACGTCGTCGGTTGAAGCTGTCAAAAGAGAAATAAAATCAGGCAGCAAAGTCTTATAAAAATTTGCTAAGGTTTTTTCCAAATCCAATTGAAATTGGTCATAATAATAATATAAAACAAAAGATAACATAAAAAAATAGAATACCCGTATTAGATACAGAAAATAATAATAATAATATAAAACAAAAGATAACATAAAAAAAATTTGCGTTAATAAATTTATTTTTATCTTTTTAAAATTTGTTGAAAGGAAAAACTACATTTATTTTCTCAAACTATAATCATTTTCGTAATTTTTTCTAATATTTTAATTTTGCAAATTTTTCCCCAATAAAAATTATGAAAAGAGTGCAATGAATTTTATAATAGCAAACAAGGATTAAGTTATTATAAATGTTATTAAAAAATTAAAATGACACCATTTTTCTTTAAAATTAAGCTATATACAATTAGTAGACAAACAAAATATAATAAGCAGAATATTTATTTATATATATACACACACTCATAAATTTTTGAATAAAAAATTAAACAAAAGTAATATACATATCTTAAACTTTACTTAAATTAAGTAACGAAGTCTTATTGAAACTTAACAAGGACAATATTCATTAGATTAAAAAAAAAAAGAAGCTAACTTACAATATAACATAAATTATTTAAACCAAGTGCAATATTAAATTTTTTTGATAAATAAGTATTAGTTTAGTTACATTAAACGAAGGTTTTAGATATTACAAATTTTATTATAATTAATTACAAACTCACGTGACAACTCATATTTTAGTAGCTATATAACGTGGTAAGTGTTACTTGGATTGTAACAATGTAAACTATTAGGTCAATTTGTAGGGAGCTTCAAAAAAAAAAATAAATAAATAACACTTGAAAAAAGAGTAATGCTATATACAACACAAATATTTCACTTTTATCTCAATATTCAATGGTCATTAGACCCTGTTACGTCAGCATAGTAAAAGATAAAAATATGATATTTTGTGTAATATATTTCATTACTCTTTGCAAAAAAAAAAAAAACTCTTATTAAATATAAGAGTAATGTTATATACCACACAAACATCTCACAAAGCTAATATAACATCTAGATGCCATTGAATATATATAAAATAAGGGTTACTAGACCTACCACGTCAACTTTTTAAGATATTTGTGTTGTACGTAGTATTACTTTGAATACACCACACTCTTATCCTATGTTTGATTCACTTTTTGCCGATCTGTCATTGATTTTTTTTAAAATTTTTTTTTTTAACAATAACTAATTAACAATGTCACATCAGTAAAGTTGCACAAAAATATAGTGTATAACATTTCTCTATTTACTATGATGATATGTGGCAAAATCTTAGTAGGCGACTTCAAATTATTTATTTATTTATTTTTAATGTAGTGTAATAAAAACCCCACATATAACAATAATAAATAAATGAGTAATGTTAAAAATTACATTTTTATCTGACAGTGCTAACGTGACAGTATCAACTTATCCTTAAATCATTAATTGTTAACAGAAAAAGAATCCAACACACAATAATAATAGGGAAAAGTCCACA
>FXXK01000092.1:349242-368391 GCA_900184695.1 Betula pendula | reverse complement strand
TATGAACTACTAAATCTTATAGAATCAGATAAAAATATAATTTTAACATTTCTCTAAAAAAAACCTAGAAGAATTAGTTTAGACTCAATGGCAATGCCATGTGTGCAGGCAGATCTCCGACTTTTTACGATACAAGGATATCCCTACACGGTTCCCACAATTCCCTTTCTGCCCTTCCCTTTTCCATTGCCTCCTTCCTTACCAGATGTCTCGGCCTGCCGAGTCCCACCAAGCTCTGCAAAACCCTGACTCATGTCAAAGCCCCTCTCTGTCTCTGTCTCTCGGTCCCTTCTGTGAAGTTCCGTAGGTTTCACTGAGAGACGGTGAAGCTCTCAGCCAAACTGTGCTCTTTTTGTTTCCGAGTGTGTGTGTGTGTGTTTTTTTTTTTCTCACCCATTGAAACGTCTTTGGTTTGCTCAGAAAAAGAAAAAGAACCCCCCTTTTCGTTCGTTTACCTTTCTGGTTTGCTTTCAACCTTCTCTGCATCGTTCCAGAACTAAAACAAACCGAACCCTGTTCCGTTTCTTACCACCATCTTCCAGTTAACGCCATTCTAGTCCTCTCAGTGCTTCTCACTTTAGCTAATTCCCAGTTCTAAGAGCTTTTCGTTTCAGAGGCGGAGCACGTAATCTTCGAATATATGTTGTGTTTTTGGTCACAGATGTTGAGCGGCAGTGAGTTTTGGTTAACTGGGTTTTGTCTAATTTATCTGTCTTTTCGTTTTCTTTGACTGGGGTTCGAGTTTTGTGGGAACCCAAGTGCCATTTGAAGGTTTTGTGAACTGGGATTGATGGTTTTTACTGTTTAACAAACTGGGTCTTGCTGAGTGTCAAGGCTTGTTGCTTGAATTGGGATTTTTTAGCTGAATGTGATAAAACGGGGCTCCTTGAACGCTTTTGGGGCGCTCAAAAATTCAGGATGTCTGAGGAGAATCATGGTTTTGTGGCATGGGAGGAGCACATTGTATGTCATGAGCGTGGTAATCGTGTGATTCATTTTTATCTGAAGGATGTGTCTGGGGACTCAGTTCTTGCTGTTATAGGGACTGAGAGGAGTGTAAGGCACATGACATATGTTGTCACAGATGAGTTTAAGCGATTATATGGGTTTGAGAAATCCATCATTGCGTGCACGAAATGGCGGGCAAGAAGAGAAGTGGTGGACTGGCTCACATCCTTGGTGTCAAGGCATTGTGTGCCCTATTCGGATATTTCAAGTACGTATTGAATGAATTACAATCCTAGTTTCCTTCATTGGAACTTTGAAATTTTAGGATTATTTAGCTTGAATGGAATAATGAATGGCACAATCCTCTATTTGATCAAATTTAGTTACCATAAAAGCTGACAAGATTCATTGTCTTGGCATGTTGTTTACACCTAGATTTCTATATGCTAGAAGACTAGCATTGAGATGTAAGGTTTAGGAAAGAGTTGCATGTATGATCATTATTTAGTGATTGGGCGATATTTTCCATGATAGTGCAATTTGAAGATTGTTCTTACTTATTGGATTATGTTGTGTTGTTGCCTTTCTGACCTTTTGATAATGTCGGTCAAGTATTGTCCACATTTGGGTATTTTGAGTTTGTTCCACCCATATCTTAACTCTTATATTCCTTTTTATAATCTTAATAAAGTACACATAGAATGAATAATATGTACATGAATTAATAAAACTTACTCCAAAGCTTCATTATTGCATCGGCACAACAAATTGCACCAACTAGAATTTCAATATCGAAGAAGACTAGCACCTGAGACATTCAGATTTAGACAATGTTCTGTATTTAAGTTTCTATTTCTCAAGTCAAAGTTAGCAATTATATATAGTCCTTACTTAAAGAAATGTTCTCACTGAGAATTCCTTTGATTCAATTTTTTATAATCTCAATAGGTGTTTGAACTTTATTTAAGAAAGATTTTGTGGAAGTTTGTTCGAAACTTTTGGATACACTATCAGAGTAGTCATGCCAAGTTACTTAATGTTTTGGCAGTATCTTCTTGTGTAATTCGTCAGCAATATTTGATATCTAATTCGTTGAATTTGTAATAAAAAGTTGTTCATGTCTGTCCCCCAGTAAACAATGTATAGTGGCACTTTTTTTTTTTTTTTTTGAAATCCACCAAAGCAGAATATCTTCATTTATGGTTACTCCTCTGTTTCTCACTTGCATGTGCAAGTTCACATGATATAATATGTTATCTACTGGCATGGTAAGTACGTTAGGAGTAATAACTCATCATTTTTTATGACTAAATGTGTGTAGTGGTATTTTTTATTGCTGGTCTTAAGCTTAAATTTGTAATGAATGTTGGCTAGTTGCATATTATAAGACCAATATAGTGATTCAGAATACCTTTTCGTTAAGATTTGTGTGCTTCTTTTTAGCTGTGGGATTAGAAGATAGAAATTAACTTGATTATGTGTTAGAGATGCTCTTATTGTAAGAGATTATTTTCTAGTAGGCAGTGAATAGGTCATATTCCTCATTAATATTTATATTCTTATGGCTTAGAAATCTATTTCAAGAGGCTCTAGTTACTTCTTAACACCAAGTAAAAAGTAGTATGATTAATTGACTCTGAATCATCTGGTCTTAGATTGTCATTTTAAGTGCAGTTGTCTGTCATATTTCAGGCCCCAGGGTTAGGGTCTAAGAAACTCTTCTTCCAGGAGAAGAATAATTTAAACCCGACTTTTTTGAAAAAATTCAAAAGTCAATTATATCATACCATATTTTGAGAAAGAGATGATGGTACTTGTGTGCCTATTTATCTTGATTGAATGATAAGCTCTTTCTGCCACCTCACCTTCTTCTACTTATTAAAAGCCCATTGCGTCCACCCCACTTGAGACCTCAGCCAGTTATAAATCTCCATCTTTCCATGTAAGAGAGGCTGGTGTTACGTGTTTGTCTATTTTAATACCTTTTTAAGCTCTTTCTGCCACGTTCTCCACTTCTTCGATATTTACAATAGCTGTGCGTCCACTTGAGAGACTTTGAGTTGGTGGATATGATCTTTGAGCAGCGACGAGGGGTACTGTATCAAATCTTAAACCTCTCATCTGTCAATTTTAGTTTCTTCATTCATTGCATTATTTCCTTTTAATTGTGTATGATTGTTAGGGATCCAATTACTTTGTTCCTAAATCTAAAATTTCTTTGCTTTTTTGCCTTCTCAAATTAAAATCCTTAACTTTCTTCTTTTGTGAAATTCCAAATGCTTATTATAATGCCATTTTTTTCCTGCACGTGGTAAATCTTTGGAATTTCTGTTCATGTCAACATCGAATTTCTGTCCACACATACAACTAGACATTGTGACTGTAGGTTCCATGGGTTGGTTTAACAGAGTCTGTATGGTTAATGCAACTTATCTAGAATACAATATGATGGGGTTTGCATGCTTCATTCTTATCTGGGACTTGTTACTCTAGTTTAACGCATCTGAGAAGCTTTAGTTCTCCATGAATGAAAGAGTAATGAATTTTTTTCTTTATTTGAGAATTGGTTATCTGTTATTTGATTTAATTTTGATTGACATTCACAATTACCAATTATGAGAAAGGTAGAAAATTAAGGTTGTGTATGTTTCGACGTAAAATGGTTTCTGAGTGAAAATGTTTTCAGTAGAAAATATTTTCAAAGAAAATCATTGATTTTCTATTGTTTAGTTGAGACTTTGAAAATAATATTGATTTTTTTGTTTGTTTTTTTTTTTTTCTCTGTTGTTTGGTTGGTATGAAAAATATTTTCCCATTGTAATTAAAAAACAACTGGGCCCAACAATGTCAAATACAACTGTCAACAATTTTTTTTTTCCTCTAAAAACCACACGAACACTATAGACCGGGGGGGGGGGGGGGTGTTGGACAAGGGCAATCATGTGGGGTTCAGGGTTACAACAAAACATGGGGATGGCAGGCAATAGTTGGAGGGGGGTGACACTAGGAGGAGAGGGCAATTGGGTTCCTTTCGTGGGGGTGGGATTTTCTGTAGAGGAGGGTTGGGATGGGGTAGGGGGGATGGTGGCCGAGAGGTAGAGGGGGGTGGCACCGGGGGAATGGGCAAATGAGTTCCTTCATTGGAGTTGTTGGTGTTGCGGTTCAGGGAGAAGGGGGTGGGGGAGACAAGGTCTGGAAAATGGCTTATGCCTCTTGAAAGGTGTAAGCAATTTTCTCACCTACAGTGGCAAATTTGTTGTTGACTTGGAAATTGTTTTCCATTGACCAGTATTTTTTCGTCCACACCAAACACTGGAAAATATGGAAATTATTTTCCGGAAATGTTTTATGCTTAAACAAATGCAACCTAAATTAGTTTGGTAGTCATGCTATGAATGTCTCAGGTTGTTTTTGTTAGTGGAGCATAATAGAATAGGCTTCTTTAATTGTGATAATTTCCTATTTTGTTTTCAGAAGTTGATTACCCAAGAGAGTACCACTAAGAGTTTCCATTTAAAATTGTTAGTATTAAATGCAACCAGTAAACTTTGGGGTTTTCATTATAGAATAGAGCTCTTTTTTTTCTTTTTTTCTTTTTTAACCTAAAGACAAAATTTTCTGTGTTAAGAATTTCACAAATCGAACTAGCAACTACAACATATTTGTCACTCAGTTGGCCCAAGGGGTTCATTATAGGCTACTGTACTGAAGTCTGCTTCAATTTCCCATAATTCCAGGTATCATTAGAATGAGAATGATGGGATATCTCTTTTTAAACTTTCAATCAATCCTCACTTGCCTAACAATAGCGTAAGAGGAGGGTTTAGTCTTGATTGGGCTCATTACCTTGCACGATCACTAGGACCAGACTGCACCTAGGACCCCTTTACCTTGCCACTTGCCAGTAATGAAAGGAGTTGCATTCCCTGGTTTGATTCTTTATAACATGATATATGCCTAATTTTTCACTAGTTTGGTGTTTCATCATGGCATCACGCTTAAAATTTGTGTCCCCACATTCTTCTTCTTACATCTTTCCACAAATTGATGTCATAAAATCAATCTTGGATAAATTATCTTTAACTGGAACTCACCTTCTGCTAATGAAGGGGAATGTTTTAAAGCAATTTTAGTATGTGTGTAACAGATTCACCAACGATTGACTCAAGACAAGCTTTAGAACCTCTCGAAGTAGGATACTGTGCTCGCCAAACTTACTTTCAAGATCATATGGTATCCATTTACTGAAGTTTGTTTTCTGCTCTTTAGATTAGTATATGTTCTATGTTTATTAAAATCTTGAATTCTTCATGTTAATTCAGGTTTCAAGGAAAGTGAGAGTTCAAAATTCAGACATTGTATGGTCTGGTATTGCTTGGCTCTGTGCCAAACAGCTAAAGCACTACCCAGCTTTTTGCAGGAATGGAACTACCGTAGCTGTAAGCATCAACACATTGGTTATTGTTTCTTTCTTTCATATTGGTCTTGCCCTGAGTGACATTACTAGCTCTCTCACTTATCTTTGGATCCTCAAGATTATCGTTTTTTCTTTTTTCCTTTTGGTTTTTCGGGGATGTCAGGTTCATTCATTTGTATTTATTATGGCTGAAGAAGGAAATCAGCATCTTGGTTACTTGGAAGATATGTATGAAGACAAGAAAGGACTCAAAAAGGTGAAAGTGCGGTGGTTTCACCATAATAAGGAAGTCAAAGGTTTGATCCCTCAACTGAATCCCCACCCAAGAGAAGTTTTCATCACACCTAATGTGCAGGTGATCAGTGCCGAGTGTGTTGATGGTCCTGCAACAGTTTTGACTCCTAAGCATTATGAAAAATGTGTGGCTGCTGTTGCACCTACTTCTTCACCTGGAATCCACATGTGCTTTAGGCAGTTTAAGAACAATAAGATCAAGCCCTTCACTCTTCCTAAGTTGCGCGGGTATTCTAATCAAGCAATTGTCTCTTCTATTGATGGTTCTCTTGTGGCTAAGCAAAAACTTAAGCGCGATAAATTGCATGTGGAAGATGAGGAAGAGTTTGTACATGATGACCCTGTAAAGGTGGGAGCTAAGAGAAGCAGAAGTTACAAGTGGCATCAAGGATTTGAAACTGGTTCTTCTGATGTCAGAAATTCATTCCCAGGGGATCAGACAACGATGTGTGAACCAAAATACCCAAAGTTAAAATTAAGATTTTCAAGGAAATTGATGGGAATAAAGACTGTTGAACCCCTAGCCCAATGTCCTGTTTGTTTTAAGGTTGATGAGAAGATAGAACTACTCTGTCAAGATAGCGGCATTCGAGGCTGCTGGTTTAGGTGTAAGGTCTTGCAGGTGTCTCAGAAGCGTCTGAAAGTGCAATATGATGATGTGCAGGATGCAGATGGTTTTGGCAATCTAGAGGTAAGCAAATGCTTCGGTAATTTAAGTTTTGAGTTCTCATTGGCTTTGATTTGGAATGGAAGGGGGGAATGAAACCTAGGTCGTGCAGGGCATATACTTGGGAGTACTTTTTTTTTTTTGAAGGGGCCCTGCCTCAAAGATACATCACAAAGAAGTTTGATTACATACATTCAATGATAAATGGTTGGGTTGTTTATTCATATGGCTATATTGTTTGGTTCTGTAATTTGTGTGTTAGCTGAAATAATAACAATGGTGATTTGTTGGGCTATACAACTTGAGAGAGGTGGCCCATGATCCCATCAATTGGTCTCAACGTGTGCACGTTCACACGTGCATTATATGTTTCCTTCATGAAAAGACCTGACCAGGAAAGAAAATAGAATATTAACATTTCTATTAATATGTAGGAGTGGGTCCCAGCATCTAGAGTTGCAACTTCTGATAAATTGGGCATGAGATGCTCAGGCCGCCTGACAATTCGGCCAATCCCTCCTGAGGATTTTACGGACTGTAAATTGGAGGTTGGTGCAGCTGTTGATGCACAGTGGAGTGATGGCTGGTGGGAAGGTGTTTTAACTGGAGTTGACATATCTGGAAATGATACTCTGCATGTTTACTTCCCTGGTATGTTCTAATATAGCTAAATCTGATACGTTTCAGTTTAATTATTCTTGTGCTGTTGTTTGGGGTGCACATGGCTCATTGACCTGTTCTAGTAAGTTGATGAACAATGTCGTGGCTGAGTTATACCCATCAGTTCTTATGGTGAGTGATGTGAGTTACCCTGTGATCTTAGGCGAAGACATGTTTCTGAAGCTCCAGAGAAAGAATGTTCGAACTTCCAGGGACTGGGTAGGCAACAGATGGGTTGATATAAAGGCAAAGCCTGACATACAAAGTTATTTATCTGAAAATGCCAGTCGCTTGAAGGTCTCAATGTCTTCTGCTATGGCTGAAGTATCTGGGCGCGGTGGCTCCGCATTGTTGGAGCCCAAAGTTTGCACAAGTCCCAGACTAGAAACAGTTGTAGAAGATGAACAAGAATTGACTGATTTAACCATATCTGATGACCTCCTTGAAAAAATGAGGGGGGTCAATTTGAGGAAGCAGCCTCGTGAAGATGAAAATGGAGATAATAATGATAACAGCGATCTTGATTCTGCCAACCGGAGATGTGCGTAGCTGGAGCTGAACTAGTCGCCTAGTGTCTGAGCTGAAGAGTTTTGACCTCAATGATAGATCCTTAAAGTTAGGTTCCTTTGTGTAAATTAGGTGCATGACTCTTGGTATAGGAAGGCTGAAGGATGATTCACAAGTTTTCTAATATCAGGAGAATTGGAAGGTGTACAGCAATATATCAGGTAGGTTTTAACCTTGCGTGATGAAAGGTAGCATTTTGTTTATAATCAAAGTTCATAGTCAGTATGTCAGGCTAGGCAGGCAGTAGTAGTTGAATTAGTGCTTTTGCACCCGCAGCCATTGTGCCAGCAAGTTCTGGCTTTGTCTTCTCAACCTAATGGTTTTAAAGTAATAGTTTTGTGTTTTCAACTGTAAAGCTTGTTTTAGTTTCGGAAGGAAATTAAAGGATGTATTTTGTTTTCAATGATCTCTTTACCTGTCATCTTTTAGGATTTAAAAGATTGAGATCAAGCTTTGTGTTGTATACTACGTCTCTTTGCCGAGTTCGGCTTAGGCTAGCACTATCGCTTCAAAAAAACTAATCTAAGTTATAGTTAAAACTTTTTTGAAATCACTTATAACATTAAATCTCACAACAATATGAAATTTAACATTCATAGCATTTTTATAATTCATGTATGCAATTCACTCATTTAATGTGAAGCCAACTTTCTCAGGTGTCACGGGTTTCCTTTCTACAATATACCAGGTGGTCAATCACCTGGATTGATACATGATTCCCGATGCCTTGTAAATGCCAATTAAGTATTAATTATTTAAAAATAAATAACACAAAAATATAATATGCTTTTCATTTCCACGGAATAAAATTGATAAAAATGAAACAATTTACTACTAAGATAAGAACAATGTAAAGCAGGAGATGGTTTCACGGTTGGGCAATCCCCTTTTTCACAAGCATGTCATAAACTCTGTCAATTTTGCTGGCTTCAAGCTTGAACAAGTGATGGGCATCGGATTTCTTAGTGACAGTACCATTGATGATTTCCATTGACATAATCTCTTGCATCTTAAGGTAAAGAGGTGGGGGTAGCCGAATCTCGCCGCATAGCCGTTTCTCCTGTTAACACATGGAAGCAGACTGCTTAAGACATTGTTTCAGTTAAAAATCAAGAGCAACATACACTAGAAATTCAACCAATATAATTCATAATATAAACTAACGGACAAAGTTTTCCTCCAAATTAGGTTAACAAATATTCTTCCGACCTAGTCTACCAAGCTGTCACATATCCTAGAAGCATGTAATTCTCATAAATGCATGTTCAAGTTTGGAGAAAAACTTTATCCTAAACTGAAGCTATAACATGCTTCTTTCCTAGTACACAACATTCAATATTTTGGTCAGTTCCATTCAGAATCACATCCAAGCCATCCACCAACATTATCTTACAAATTACCCAGCGGGATGCGTTTTTGGCCTGGGCAAGTGTGAGGCTACACTTTTTTAGGCAGCAGACTCAGAAGAACATATACAGTGCACAGCAAACTTTAGGCTCAAGCCAATGTTTCCTGTGTCACTTTAATGAGCCCAAACGTTGTCCGATTAATGTCAAGGATGTTTACTGGTCAATTTTAGGAATACAGCGCACAAAAACAGAAAGGTGCCCTTATGCTTCCTTGTTAAGAAATAAAACTTAGGGACTGCACTTACACTTTCAGACAATAACTCTGCTCCATAAAAGCCCATTATATCCAAATCGTTCATAGAGTTTGAAGTAGCCTGTCCCACTGGTCTCGAATTGAACTCCTTGCCAACAGACTCTGAAGCCATGAATGCATTTGGACCAGCTTGACTGCTTGGACCACCCTGAGAGCTTTCCTTTACTCTACGAGCATTCTCTTCAACTTCCCTTTTCCTTTTCTGTTTAAGGTATCTATCAGCCTCAGCTGATGTGCGGCAACCAGCAGCTCGGGCATCCTGAAAAATTGTATAGTGAAGTTCATGCAAGGAAGACATTAGTTTGACAAAATGAAGCATCGCATAACATATGCCAGTCTGAAGCTTTCCAAACTAGCGCATAGCATTGGTGTTTCCATACAATATGATATATCACATGGGAACTTTCACGAATAAGCGGCCATGTGGCAAGCTTGTTTTATATGAAATGTTTCAGGCAGCCGTATAAATAATTTCAGGCAGACCTGCGATTATTTTCTATAGACCCAGTCTACATAACCTCAGTGGGGCAAGCCATGTATACCTTAAGTTCTTGAATTCTTTTCAGTGTCCGATGCTCTGTAATAATAGTCTGAAGCAAATCTTCATGCTCTTCCTTGGTATGAAAGCGCATGAATACATCATATCGCCGACAGATCGCCCTCTCTTCAGGCGATAAATCCTTCTCAAAAGGATTCGGATATAACAAATTTCTTTCTAGTATAAAATCCTTCCTGCGCTTCCTCTCATCAAGCCTGCCAACAAGTTTATTTTAACCATAATGCGGATAAAGAGAGAGTAAGCATATTTAAGTATGAACCAGTAGGTTTATGCCATAGTATTAAATAGTCTAAACAAAACCTCCGCAGCAAATAATTTCATCAAAAGACAGAAAAATAAAGAAAATTATACCGAAATATAGTCATCCTGTATTCATCATAATTTGTTTATGATAATATCTCAATTCCTCTTCTCTCCTTTTCTTTTCTCATCTCTACCATTATGCTATGTCAGTCTGACACTAAAAATGCTGTCTTACAAGTTTCGCATATTTAAATAACTAAATCCACCAAAACGTGTGAAAATCAGATTATTGTGCCCACATACCTCTTTGAATAGATACGCAGCACTCGCAACTTCAGCTCACGCTCATCCTCTAAGTCTGTATCCTTAAATTCCATCTCAGCCAATAACAGTTCAGCATCATTGTCATATTCAGGATCAAACTCCTGTCTTTTGACATTATAACCACTCAATTCAACTAAAGGAGCCTCGTTCCCTGAAGAGTTTGGTTTCTTTCCCCCAAAGCTCCTGTCTGCTTGAGGTTCTGCCAACAGTATAAAAAACATAATTTAATGTCCAGTGGCTTTATCATTACCATATAGATTATGAATGCATTACCAAGTTTTCAACTTTTCAGTACATGAAAAGTTAGAAGCAAAGAAGGTACTACCAACAAAATATTATGAAAGCACTACCAACAAAATACAAAAATGTTATTATAGCATTCATTCAAGAAAATGTTTTAGCTAGATCAGCTTTAATAGAAAAGGTAAATTAATCAACAATTATTTGCAATCTGTAGATAATATGTGTCACACCTTCCACTTTAATGACACCAGGGCCATCTTTAACCTGGGCCACATTAGATGCCTTCTTGTTAGCAGCTGTTGCAGCTGAACGGACCCCAGATTCCACTTCTAAAGTATAAGAAAAGAAGACACAGAATCTAAGGATCATATCCAAAATTTTATTGAATAAATTATTTGATAAATCATGGAAGCTAGTCAAGAATATATTTTGCCTCACCAGCACTTAAGCTTGACAATAAGCGGCCAGAGGAACCACCTTTATGTGAATCTTCAATTCTGGTTAAAATAAAGATCATATAAGAAGGCGTCTCAGGTAAATTGTACAAACACATTCATGGAAGAGAATGAAAGCATACTTGACTCTTGAAGGAGAAAAAGGAGATTCTTCCTTCAAATTAAGCTCCCCTATCATAGGAAATCCTGTTATAGTAACCAGCAATTGTTCATCACAAAATGAATATCATAGCTTCACTAATCATGCAAAATGAGCAGAAGTCATTCTTCTTTTTATTTTTTTATTTTTCCTAAGCCAAAAAAGGGCATGCGGGGAGATCAATTGTGGCTATTCTACCTGGGCGTGACCATAGTGAACCTACTTACTGAGAGCCATACAAGAGAAACCTAGACGATGGGAACTACAGACGCTTCCTTAAGTCCAACTGAGTCATAGTTTGACTCAGCCTCACCAAGGAATCAACCAAGTATTGCCCCCCTAGTTCACTACAAATGTACTCTTCCACTTTAGAATAGGTGATAATATATCTAAACCACCAGAACCACTCCCCCCTCCCCCCCCCCCCCAAAAAAAAAGAACAAAAGAAAAAAAGAATACTTATAATAAAGGTCAAGCTTTCATGTCTTTCTGTTACAATTATGTTATGAACACAAGACACATTTCTAAACCGAAGTGTGGCCAAAGGCTATGACCTTAATTGGCCAAAGCATCAGCTACCTATTAGCATTTACTAATATGATAATAGCTCTTCTTGCATGTGACTGTTGCATAAATATGATATATCACCATGTAAACGAAACGAGATTAAAAATGATAAACAAAAAAGAAAACAATTAAAAGGTTCAAAGAGTTATGGTAAACATGATTACACACCTTTCTTGTCCTCACTATGTCCTTTAGCCATAGCAAGAAGCTCCTTTCTGTTTTTTCCAACAACATGAGACATGTCCTAGAAACAAACATGTTCCACAACTTATCCTTCTAAAAATTAACAATTCAGAAGAGAATTCACTTTGTTCAAGATGTCATACCGGAAGAGGGAAGTATGGGGAGTTCTTATATACATTTGTATAGTGTTCTATACATTGTTCTTTACTCTTAGTTCCCACATGCTCAGCAACTTCAGCCCAGTTACCCAAGCCATACATTTCAGTCCCCTGAAGTAAGAATTTTGATAATACAAGTTAAATAGACTTTTCCAGGTAACAAATATAGAGCTGAAAAAGAGGTAGGATCAAGCAACTCTATTGTAGGGATAAAACTGAGATTGAAAGTACCTCTAGTAGCAGTATTTCGTCATCTGCATTCCAGTCAGAGCAAATAAGAGGAAAAGATAAATTATCCTGTTGAAAGGGAAAACATAAAAGCATAAGCACAATTTATGGGTTTACATTCTTTTGTCCTGAGTCTCTGTCATGATCAGCATCGCATCATGCTGAAACAGGCACAAAGTTACATCCTCATCACAAAAACATGAATAACAGGCTCTACTAATAACTTAACACCATGCAAAACTCTAAGAATCTGTCAGGTATCAGCAGAAGTACTTTGTTAATGGAATTACTAACCATAACCCTGTAAGGGTGATTGCTCTTATGTGGTGTCAACTCAGCTCCAACAGAAAAACACTCTATACATAGGTCAAAATCAGGGCAAACGACACATTTGATACGGATCTTCCCTGTGATGTCTTTGTTGCAGTAATTACAGTGGTATAAAGCCCTTTTCCCTTCACTTGTCCCTTGACCTGTGTCCAACACACACACATACACACACAAGAAAAAGAAAAAGGATCAGAAAGAAAAAAAGGTAAAAAGCATATAGACAGCAACAGGTACCACTACAAATGATATCTTGGTTAGAAAATCATCAGCACCATCATATTGGTATAGCAGCTTCTAAATACCCCAAACTCATTATAGCAACAGAAGCCAGGACTCAACTAAATAAAAGATGAAAAAAAAAAAACCCTGTGCCTGTGCAGAACCTCAATCAAATGGCCCTAACATCAAGTCAGTTGAGGTTTCCACAGGCTTCCCACACATATTGTTTATAAAATGTTAATTACCAGATTTCAACATAGACATTAAGGGTGAGAGTGAGCATGTGTGTGTATTCCAGGAGGGAAGTGGGAGAGGGATGGGTTTGAAAAGAGAGAATAGTTGAAAACACTTTCATGCCATTGTGATCTCTGCAAAAGCTAAGTCATCAAGAAAACCATGCCACCGGAGTTTACTTCTAAACGGCCTACATTTAAAGTTATGCAACAGTGGAATAGTACCTGCAGCTGCGGATTCTGAATTTTCACCACTGGAGGCATTCTTTTTTCTCCTTGATCTGCATGGCCAAGAATTGGTATTCTAAAATAAGAAACTACAGCAATGTGCCAAATGTAAATCAATGAAACGAGTAATATGATACACTCATATAAAGATACAAAGCTTAAGCAAAATCATCACACAATTAATATATAAACTGCTTCAGAATCTTGTCAAGATTGTTACAGCATCGTGGAAATTTCCAGTCAAGTATACCAACGGAGAAGAATAGTCATTACCATAACATATACCAATATAAGGCAATTGAAAAAAACAAACTAAATGTTTTAAATTAATAAAGGCTGTCAACCAAACAAATCCCTCTCTCTTTTTCCTCCCTCTGGGCAAGTATGAGTCTACTTCCACCATTATTATCAGTGGTTACACATAACCCCGTTTTGTATTTACTGCATTCTTTACACTTTCACATTTAAACACACTGCTGATCTTGTATAACATTTCACAATCCCATATTTTTTGCCTAAAAATATGAACAGTAAGAACTAAGAATACCAAATGTATGTCCAAAAATCGAACTTTTTACAAAAAACAAACAAAACCAACAACCAAGCAAGCTCAAATGTGAATTAACCTCAAAAAAGAAAGAAAGAAAGAAAGAAAGAAATAATTAGAAAGCAGATAAGAACCTTTGGGTGGGGTCCTCATCGGCAGAGTGGAAATTTCCACGAGAGCGACCCATTGAACTCTGAAGCTGAGCGAGCTCAGGAAGACCTGTGTAATTAACACTGCTTGCTCAACCAAAAGGCACAGAGAAGAATGCGCGGGAGACCAGTATATAGGACCTAGTACAACCTAAATTTCTTAGGCACTTGTGAATTTGGTTTGATTGCTTCCAAACTGGGTATTAATGGGTCAAATTCACAAATTTCTGAGTTTTTTGGTCATTTTCTTTTCGAGAATTTTGGGTTTCGAAGTAGATTTGGAATTGGGTTGTCTCACAAATGCTCAAATACTGGGGGCTTTATGGCCAAGCAAAACCCCTAAATTTCCCAGGCACTGAGAATTGGTTTTGATAGCTTTCCAAACTGGGTATTAATGGGTCAAGCTCAAAATCACACATTTCTGAGATTTTTGGTCCTTCTTGGGAATTTGTAGATTTTGACGCAGATTTTGGATTTGGGTTGTCTCGCAAACTCTCAAATACGGGGGGCTCTGTATGAAATTTCCTGTTTTTGTGGTTGCATAAATAGATTACTGTCCAAAAGCTGTAACAAAATGCGCTACTACAAGCTAAAGTTGCAGGTCAAACTGAGTTTTGGAGTTCGGCTGTTTTCATGAGTACGAACTGGACTAGGAAAAAAAAAAGTGTGTTTGTTTAGTGAGAAAGCGAATGCGCCAGCCAAGAAAACTTTTTTTTTTTTTGGGTAAGTTGCCTAGAAAACTTTTAAATGGACCGAAAAAGAAAAAGTCCTGAGTTTATTTGGGCTTTGGCTGACTTTTTATAAATGGTGGCTTCTTTGTTTTGGGTAATTAACATGCGATAGTTTTTTTTTTTTTTTAAATGAGATTTAAGAGATTTTTTTTTTTTAAAAAAAAAAAATCGCGCAATTAAACTAACGTTTTAGTTCTTAAGTACATTTTTAATATAATTTGATTTATTTAACTAACGGGTTTTTTTAAAATTTGTAATGTTCATATATATTTTTAATAAAATTAACAAAGCGTATGAGATTGCTTTATAAACAAATGTCAGTTTAATTAGAGAAGCCTTCAATCCAGTTTAATGAACAACTTTGTCCAAACCTAAGAGTATTATGGCAAGCCAAATGTTATTTTGGCTTGTGGGAATGTTAAAATGAGAGCAAAAAAATGTGCATCTTGTTAAGCAATTTAGAGAAACATTTAACAAGTATTATTTACTCACCAAATATAAAAATAAAGTATTTTTTAATCTTTAATATTCACTCTCCTTTTAATTAAAAATATATATATATTATTGAAAAACAATATTTAAATAAAATAGTAAAAATGAATAGTTAAAATAAAAATTCAAGAAATGATGAATAGTTAAAATAGAAAAAAAAAACTAAAAAAAAAATAAAAATAAATTTACTGAGCAGAGTGTGCATGCTCAAAACACTGAAACAGAGTATGCCGATATATGGTAATTAGGAGTATAATACGGCCAATCTATTTGAACGTCTTCTGTGGTTCGGACCGAAAATTTTTAACGGCTAGTCCATGATCAAGGCCTGCACTTTGGTTGTATGGATATCAATTGTCCAGCTAAACTTAGGGCCCAACTAAAAATTTAGCTTAGGGCCCAACTAAAAAAGAGGGGAAAAAACATTTAAAAAAATGAAAAACTTTATTTATCACCCCTGATTTTTTATCACTTTTACAATTATACTTTTAAATTTTTAAAAGTGTCAAGTTAGAGTTACTATCTTTTAAAAGCTTGCAATGTCAACCATTCCATCTAAATTCAGCGTTAAATCAAACCGTTGATGAGTTAAATTTCAAAAATACCTTTAAAATATTTATAGGGTCGTGCAAGGCGTCTGTATGTGATGGACGCCTAGCATCTGTTTTGGACAAAAAAAAAGTTAAAAAAAAAAAATTTATTAAAAACAGGCTTAAATTTATTAAATCCCCATTTTATTTTCTCTCCAAAGTTATGAAATGGTGATGAAATAAGCCTGAACCTGTTTTTGTAAAAAAAAAAAAAATTCTTATTTTTATTGGATAAAAAATAAGAAAAAATATTTTTTTAACAAAAAATAGGTTCAGGCTTATTTCATCCCCATTTCATAACTTTGAAGAAAATAAAATGAAAATTTAATAAATTTAAGCCTGTTTTTAATAAAAAAACAATTTTTTTTTTTTCACTACAAACGGACGCCGGATGTCCAGCTCTACTCATATTTATAAATTATAAAAATACATTGATTTAATAATTAAAAAATTCAAAACAAAAACAAAAAAGATGAGAATATTTTGAGGATTTTATTTCCTTAATTAGGATTTAACGTTAAATTTGAACGGGAGGTTTGATATTGCAAACTTTTAAAATATAGTAATCTTAAATTGACATTTTTTAAAGTTTAAGGGTATGATTACAAAATATCGTTTTCCTTTTTTTTTAAAAAAAAATACTAGACCTAAGCCCTGTTTGGTATTGTGTAGGAGGCTACAAAAATATGTAATGGACGCAAGAAGCCTTTTTGTGGAAATCAAACCCCAAGGTCACCCCTACATGAAATTTATATGCTCCCCTTTTTGCCGATTGAATAGAAAGAGAGAAAAAAAGAAAAAAATCATCATAATTTTGTTTTTAGCACTCATAAATGATCCGAATACCTGTTAGATTTTTATTTTTATTTTTTTTTAGGCTTGTCTGTCGAAGTCCTTGAAGTAGGTTTTGATTCAACCAATTGTAAATTCTCAATTATAGCCGTTGAAGTTGGTTTTAAAACAAAGGCTTATTTGATGGTACCACCTCAATAAAATGAGATGTATAGCATTTTATGAAAAGTGCAATAATCAATAAAACCACATTAACAACTCCAATGATAGTGCCTCTTACTATTGATCACGAGGCCTCAAAGTTCGGAACATAATACTCTCAATTTTAGGTGAAATAAAAATGATTTATTTTATAGTTTAGATTAAATTTTATAAATTTTGTAATATATATGTTGTCACATAATAAATATATTACTATATTTTTAAAATTTGAAATAATGTAACATTATATGCACAATTAAATAAAACAAAACAAAATATTGACAGTTATCTTAATTTCAAGTCCCCAATTTAAAATAAATAAGATTATGATGACAAGAGCCCACACTTACTCGAGAAACCAAGCTATAGGGTGTAGCTAAATTGGGCTTGGGCTAACATAATATTATCAACTTTGATGTGCTGATTTAGTGCGAACACAGCTCAATCAAAAAAAGAAAGAAAATAATCTTCTCATCATTTTTCTTCTTTATTTTTTTTTTGTATATATATATATATATATTATTATTGTAAGACTGTGATACATTGACTTGGGACTCAATTCTTGTCACTCAGGAATTTGATTTGCAACTGAGGCTTACCAGTTGCCATTTTGATACAGTAATTAGATATTGAAAATAATTGCAAAGGTTTGAATCATTCGCAATGTGTAAAAATGAGTTCCAATTACATGGATTTTATATAATCTCAATTCCATACNTAGGCTTGTCTGTCGAAGTCCTTGAAGTAGGTTTTGATTCAACCAATTGTAAATTCTCAATTATAGCCGTTGAAGTTGGTTTTAAAACAAAGGCTTATTTGATGGTACCACCTCAATAAAATGATATGTATAGCATTTTATGAAAAGTGCAATAATCAATAAAACCACATTAACAACTCCAATGATAGTGCCTCTTACTATTGATCATGAGGCCTCAAAGTTCGGAACATCGTACTCTCAATTTTAGGTGAAATAAAAATGATTTATTTTATAGTCTAGATTAAATTTTATAAATTTTGTAATATATATGTTGTCACATAGTAAATTTATTACTATATTTTTAAAATTTGAAATAGTATAATATCATATACACAATTAAATAAAACAAAATAAAATATTGACAGTTATCTTAAACTTTATCAATTCATCAGAAAGAGTGTTATTAGGATATTAAGCTTTTACGGCAAGTTCTACATCCGTCCCTAAGCAGTTAAACTTACTTATCATGTGTCACGTGAATTTGTTAAAAATGTATAATAAAAAGGTGAAGTATCTGAAAAATTTTCATGTAAAAAGGAAAAACAAAGTCGCAAAAGTAGTTGTCGTTTAGGGTTTATTATTTAGTATTAGGATTGATAATTTTTTCCACCACTTATAAATTTAATATAAAATTAATTAATTAAGATTTAAAAACATAACCTATTTAATTAAATAAGTCAAATTAATATTAATTTTATTAATCTATATAATTTTATACTTATATATCTTTAGAAGACGAGCCTGGAGATAAGAAGTGACAATTTTTTAAGGGTCTTTTTATTATTTCACTTACGTAAGTCATGATGAGGTTGATGATACACTAATGAAAGCTTATAATTTCTTGGAATTGACTACATATTTGGACTTTGGACTACAATACAATTCAATACAAAAATAATTAGAAGAGTCGTCATGTCAAACGTCATGCGTTGAATAGAAAAAAAAAAAAAAAAAAAATTAGAGGAGTCGTCATGTCAAACGTCTTGCGTTGAATCTTTGAAATTCAATTACACAACAAAGTACTATGTTGTTACCCAGAAATTTCTGGTTCTTGGCATAGTTAATTCAGTCACCTCCTCACTAGTACTATATAGAGCATACTTTGGCTTCCCAACGTTACCACAACCCTTCAATCTTCAGTCAATTGTAGCCGTCAAGAGCTCCACAAAACAATGGCAGCTTGTATTGCCAATTCAAGAAGCGAAAGCACTTCTACTAGTCCATTTTCTTTGAACTCCAACCAATGCCAAACGAGATCCAAATGCTGCAGATCCAGCTTCTCAAATCTTGTTTCATGTAAAACTAATAACTGGGGGGCTGGGAAAATCATTCTGCGTGAGGAGGATGAAGATGGGCTATGGTTGAAAATCCGGGAGGAAGCTTTATGTGACTTAGAACAAGAGCATATCTTGTCCAAATACTACTACTCATCGATATTGTCACATGTTTCACTAGAGAGCGCGTTAGCGAATCAAATAGCGATGAAGTTGGGAAATGCAGATATTGCTAGTGATGCACTGAAGGAAATTCTCTCAAGCGTTTTTGCTGAAGATGATGAGATCAGGC
>FXXK01000092.1:325626-346089 GCA_900184695.1 Betula pendula | reverse complement strand
ATAAAAATGAAAAAAAAAAAGTTATTAAAAAGTGGGTGATGTGATATAAAAAAGTGGGAATATTTTTTTTGGGTTTAGAAAAAGTGATGAATAGTGAAACCCAGTGAACAGTAAAAACCTTTGCCAAAGGGGTCCATTTTTCTTCAATTAAAAAGAATTCATAACTGTTTCTTGATAAATCACCCCTGTCCCAAAAGGGGTCTCCTGCTCCATTAACTGATGCAGGAAAGTTCATAAGATGGCTAGGAATTTTTTTGTTTTGTTTTGTTTTGTTTTTTTATTTTTTTTCAGGTTTTTCTAATTATATTAGGACTTTTTACTTTTTGGGTTTTCTAGATATTAACTTTTGTACTTCTATATTCAGGGATTTTCCTGGAAAGTTTATGATTTGTTTTATATGCTCTTTAGGATTTCTAGTAGCCTTAGGATTAGAATTCATAACCTATAAAGAGGCTTGTATCGAATCTTTTCATTTTATCATTGAGATAAAAAGAAGAGTTTCTTTTGTTGTCAAGAATTTGATAAAAAAGAGTTTCACACCGTGAAATATGTAACTTAAATGGAAGCATACTGTGAGATAAAGTCCGAACCTAAAACCACTTATTTCATACCATGTTAAATTTTAGTTGTGGAAAAAGATTAAGCTTATGAAAATTTATGAGTATAATTAATTAACCATTATTCTAAATTTTCAATTTTTTCCAGGACATATTTTCTGGTGGAAGTGATACTTCATCAACCACAGTAGAGTGGGCTATGTCAGAAATGATGAAAAACCCTAGAGTGTTGGAGAAGGCACAAGCTGAGATAAGACAAGCCTTTAAAGGAAATAAAAAAGTCAATGAAAAAGACCTTGAAAATTTAAGTTATTTGAAGTCAGTGATTAGAGAAACTCTAAGGTTACACCCTCCTCTTTCTATGTTACTTCCAAGAGAATGTAGGGAGCAATGCAAAATTGATGGATATGAAATACCCATCAAAACCAGAGTATTTATAAATGCGTGGGCAATTGGAAGAGATCCTGCATATTGGCATGATGCTGAGAGTTTTATACCAGAGAGGTTTGCTGATAGTTCAATAGATTTCAAAGGGACTGACTTTGAATATATCCCTTTTGGGGCAGGAAGGAGGATGTGCCCAGGAATATTATTTGGTTTATCTAATGTTGAACTTCCTCTTGCTCAACTACTATACCAATTTGATTGGGAACTCCCAGGCAACATGAAACCAGAGGATCTAGACATGATTGAAGCCTTTGGTGGTGTTGTTGCAAGGAAAAACAATTTGCATTTGATTCCTACTTCTTTTAATCCTTCACTTGCCCTTTGAGGCATTATCATTACGGTTGCTTTGAACCTAAAAATTACTTGGGAGGATGGTCGAGAAATTAGCTCCATTTGTCAATGCTTTTTATTGTTTGAAAAAAATGTTCTAATGTAACATAAATATGAAAATAATTTTAAGTGTTTTGTGTTGTTGGTTATTTGTCAAGGTTTCTGTTTTGAGAAAAAAAAAAAAAAAGGGAAAAAAAATTGTTATCAAATAAAGCATATTGTCTTGACAATAAGTTAGTAGTTACTAAGAATGATCATTTGTGGGATGGCTGGTTGGACATTCAAGAGACGGAAACAAAAGTTTGAACTTTTTGGTGAGTTCTTCGTAAACTTGGAAGAATGATAAAAGAAATTTGTGTCTAACAAGTTATGTTAAGTATTTTAACTTGTAGAATAGAGAAAAAAAAAAGAAAGTATTAGAACTTGTATCAAGTACAATCCTAAGCACCTATAATGTGAACATCACGGAGATACTCAGAAACTTTGGGACTGTAACGAGTGTTTGCTAAAATGTTTGTAAATTCTATTAACTTCTGAAACACTGAAAACTCTTTTTAAAATGAATGAATCAAACGAGTTTTTAGATGTGGTCCTTATTACTAACACATTTTTTCAAACAAATTACAAAATTCTCCTCAAAACTCAAAACACTTTAATAAAAAAAAAAACACACACACACACACAAAATTTTTTTTAAAAAAATAATTACAAAGTAAAAAAGTGGTAGTGTGTTGGCCATCGCACAGTGGACATGATGGCCACCAATCAAAAATTGCCGCCTGGCGGCACCGCCATTGTGGTGCTACAATTTTTTATTTTGAATTTTTTGAATAAAAATATCTCAATTTTTAAATTTTTACAACACTTGAGATTGAGATTGAGATTCGCAACATCAGAGGTCAGATGGTGAGTGGCGTCGGAATCAGGATACCAGTTGGGATCGTGGCCGCCATTGGGGGCAGACAAATAACCCTTTGCCGTACCGATCCTGTCTAATTATCACTGTTGAAATTTCCACGAGCTGCAAGATTGGCACCTGTAATAGAGATGTCAAGAGAAGGCTGCTTTTTTTCAAGCCTTAATTCACAGACGAGTTAAAGTCAGACCCAAGGCCAGCTAGGAGAAAAGATACCAGCTCAAAATCATTCAGCGGCTGGTCTGCATAATGTGACATTTGGTGGTACAGGGAAGGTTTCTGGAGACAGGCATCCTAAGATAGGTGATGGGGTTTTTATTGGAGCAGGAACTAAGGTTTTGGGTAATATAAGAATTGGAGGAGGAGCTAAAAAAGGTTATGAAACTAAGGAGCACACTCATTCATTTTTCTGCGTCTTTCTCTGTTACCTCCATGGCCTCTAGTATCCCAAATGGTTCTGGAATAATTCTTTCCGAATCAAAATTAATTATGAAATTATGCCTTTTGTCATTTTCACGAAAGACAAGGCAAAAAATTAGGGATGCAATAATTGTGGTAGTCCAATATACTATATATATATCTTTGCACCAAAAAATGTCAATGTTTTACCTACTGGCTGACGGGATCCATCCAACTGCTAATAGCACTATAAATTTGAAACTTTAGTGAAAGCAATTTGCAGAACAATCACTTGTTTCACTCCTTTCTGTGATGGTGCTGCATTATTCCTTGGCTCTCACCACTTTCATTCTTTTCCTCTCTTTGGTTTGGCTGTTAAAGGTATGTAAAAGATCCAAACTTAAGAAATTGCCCCCGGCGCCATGGAAGTTACCTCTTATAGCAAACTTGCACAACTTGGTAGGATCACTACCACACCATGCTCTCAGAGAACTAGCCAGTAAACATGGACCCCTCATGCACCTGCAACTGGGTGAAGTTTCTGCAGTTGTGGTATCATCCCCTAGGATGGCCAGAGAGATCATGAAGACACATGACCTTGCATTTGCGCAAAGGCCACTATTTCTTGCCCCTAGAATTATGACCTACGGTGGCTCAGACATTGCCTTTTCTCCATATTGTAATTACTGGAGGCAAATGAAAAAAGTCTGCGTGTTGGAACTCCTTAGTGCCAAGAGGGTCCAGTCCTTCTCAGTTCAGTTTGATGGATGTGGCTGATGTTGGAGGTTTGATTTTTCTCTCGATTGGTTGGGTTATTCTGATTCAGTTTTCAACCGAAAAGCAGGGGATGTGGTTTTGGGTTCTCAGTTCTCTTATGTTTGGTTTTAAATAGGTCGAGTGATTTCAAGTTGACACGGTATGACCTGTCAACTAAACGGGTTGACGGGTCGTGTCGTGTCAACCCATTAAAGTCACGGGTCGTGTACGGGTGACCCATTTATTAAACGGGTCGTGTATATGTTTAGCCTTAACAGGTTGGCGGGTCAAGCGGATCAACTTGAATCCAACACGCCAATCCGTTTTGCCACCCCTACCCAAGGTCACCCCTGCATGAAATTTATATGCTCCCCTTTTTGCCGATTGAATAGAAAGAGGAAAAAAAAAATCATCATAATTTTGTTTTTAGCACTCATAAATGATCCAAATACTTGTTAGATTTTATTTTATTTTTTTTAGGCTTGTCTGTCGAAGTCCTTGAAGTAGGTTTTGATTCAACCAATTGTAAATTCTCAATTATAGTCGTTGAAGTTGGTTTTAAAACAAAGGCTTATCAACAATTCCACCTCAATAAAATGAGATAAAAATGCGATGTATAGCATTTTATGAAAAGTGCAATAATCAATAAAACAACATTAACAACTTCAATGATAGCGCGTCTTACTATTGATCATGAGGCCCCAACGGTTTGGAACATGATTCTCTCAATTTTAGCTGAAATAAAAATGATTTATTTTATAGTCTAGATTAAATTTTATAAATTTAGTGATATATATGTTGTCACATAGTGAATATATTACTATATTTTTAAAATTTGAAATAATGTAACACCATATCCACGATTAAATAAAACAAAACAAAATATTGACACTTATCTTAATTTCAAGTCCAACTTATAATGAATAAGATTATGATCGCAAAAGCCCACACTTGACTCGAGAAACTAAGCTATGGGGTTTAGCCAAACTGGGCTTGGGTTAACATAATGTTATCAACTTCGATATGCTGATTCAGTGCGAATGCAGCTCAATCAAAAAAGACTTATATATATATATATTCATTATTGTAAGACTGATACATTGACTTGGGACTTAATTCTTGTCACTAAAGAATTTGATTTGCAACTGTGGCTTACCACTTGCCATTTTGATACTGTAATTAGATATTAAAAATAATTGCAAAGGTTTGAATCATTCGCAATGTGTAAATGAGTTCCATTTACATGGATTTTATATAATCTCAATTGCACACGCATCTACCACGGCAGTCGGAAAATGCGTTTAGTATAACATTATAAACTTTATCAATTTATCAGAAAGAGTGTTATTAGGATATTAATAACACTTGTTAGTCAAGCTTTTACGGCAAGTTCTACATCCGTCCCTAAGCAGTTAAACTTACTTATCATGTGTCACTTGAATTTGTTAAAAAAATATAATAAAAGGGTAAAGTATCTGAAAAATTTTCACGTAAAAAGGAAAAACAAAATTGCAAAAGTTGTTGTCATTTAGGGTTTATTATTTAGTATTAGGATTGATAATTTTTTATTTCACTTATAAATTTAACATGAAATTAATAAATTAAAATTTAAAAATATAATTTATTTAATTAAATAAATTAAATTAGTATTAAATTTATTAACTTATATAATTTTATATTTATATATTTTAGAGCCGACACTCGAAGATAAGAACCGACCATTTTTTAAGGGTCTTTCTCTTATTTCACTTACGTAAATCATGATGAGGGTGATGACATCAACATGTTGGAGTGTCCAGCAAGTATCGGACACATCAATTTCTTGGAATTGAGTCAATTGACTACTTATTTGGACTTTGGACCACAGTACAATTCAATACAAAAATAATTAGAAGAGTCGTCATGTCAAACGTCATGCGTTGAATATAAAAAAAAATTTAGAAGAGTCGTCATGTCAAACGTCTTGCGTTGAATCTTTGAAATTCAATTACACAACAAAGTCCTCGGTGTGTTTGGCAAATTAATGGGTTAGGGTAGGTGGGTTGTTGACTTTTGATATGATATAAAGTAGAAAAAATGTTGTAAATTTTTTGTATGGAAAAGTGAAATTTTTTGTTTTTTAGAGAATTTTTTATTTTAATAGTAATAAAAAATAAAAAAAATTGTTAAAAAGTAGTTGATGTGATATAAAAATTAAAAATATTTTTTTTGAGTTTAGAAAAAATTTTGAATAGTAAAATTCAGTAAACAGTAACTTCCTTTGTTACCCAGAAATTTCTGGTTCTTGGCATAGTTAATTCAGTCACCTCCTCACTAGTACTATATAGACCATACTTTGGCTTCCCAATGTTACCACAACCCTTCAATCGTCAGTCAATTGTAGCCGTCAAGAGCTCCACAAAACAATGGCAGCTTGTATTGCCAATTCAAGAAGCGAAAGCACTTCTACTAGTCCATTTTCTTTGAACTCCAGCCAATGCCAAACGAGATCCAAATGCTGCAGATCCAGCTTCTCAAATCTTATTTCAAGTAAAACCAATAACCGGCCGGCTGGGAAAATCATTCTGCGTGAGGAGGATGAAGATGGGCTGTGGTTGAGAATCCGGGAGGAAGCTTTATGTGACTTAGAACAAGAGCATATCTTGTCCAAATACTACTACTCATCGATATTGTCACAAGTTTCACTAGAAAGCGCGTTAGCGAATCAAATAGCGATGAAGTTGGGAAATGCAGATATTGCTAGTGATGCACTGAAGGAAATTCTCTCAAGCGTTTTTGCTGAAGAGGATGAGATCAGAGAGCCATTAGAGATGATCTCAGAGCTGTAAGAGAACGAGACCCTGCCTGCCTTGTATTGTCCATTGCCTGTTGAATTTAAAGGTTTTCTTGCCTGCCAAGCTCATAGGGTGGCACATAAATTGTGGTCACAAGGTAGGATTGTCATGGCACTCCTACTTCAGAGTCGCATATCTGGAGGTTTTTGCAGTAGATATCCATCCTGGAGCGAGAATTGGGAAGGGGATATTACTTGATCATGCCACTGGAGTTGTGATTGGAGAGACAGCAGTCATAGGAGATAATGTAACAATTCTGCATAATGTGACATTTGGTGGTACAGGGAAAGTTTCAGGAGACAGGCATCCTAAGATAGGGGATGGGGTTTTTATAGGAGCAGGAACTAAGGTTTTGGGTAATATAAGAATTGGAGAAGGAGCTAAAATAGGTGCAGGGTCGGTGGTTTTGAAGGACGTGCCTCCTAAGACTACTAGTGTTGGAAATCCAGCTAGATTGGTTGGAGGAAAATAGAAACCAGCTGTTAATGTTGAAGAACTCCTCAGTTCTTGGAGGATCTGATTTTCTGAAATATTATTCTCCAAGGCTTCTTTCTCAGTTTCTTTGTTACGTAAATTATCTTCATCCTTCTGTTTGAAGACCCTTGTTAATATTTATTTGAGGATGAGTTAATAATGTATGATGATGAAGCCTCTTTCATCTTAAATCACTGTGACCATGTCTACTTACCCAAAAGTGGACAAGAAAAATTGAAAAAGAAGTGATAATTTATCATTAGATTCCTGGAAAGTCCTCTCTCTCTCTCTCTCTCTCTCTCTCTCTCATTATATGTTAATGCTGGGCAAATACTTCATCTACATATCAAATACTTAAGACTCACAGATGAAGCTTTTATTGTGTTAAAAGAGATTTTTTTTTCCCTCTAATTGTGTTAAAAGAGATTTGCTTGCACGTGAATGATCCTAAGTTCAATCCTAGAAAATTATCACCGGGTGATTTGCATGTATTGATTTGTACTGTTATTTAACTCTGCATTGTTATTTGTCCTGCTATAATACTAAGGTATTCTATGTGATATTATGCAAAGAGAAAATCATGAAAAATTGCTCCCCACATGAAACAAAACAAATCAATTTGGTTTGGACTATGAAATATTTATGTAGCGTTGACCAGTCACCTACAAGTCATTCAGATTGCAAGAAAGAGGCAGCTCTTTCTCTGTTTCGTTGCATCCATGGCCTCTAGAGTACTCTACATCCCATTGACCAGTAAGTTTTCCCCAAATGGTTCTGGAATAAATTTTTTCCAACTCAAAGTTAATTATGAAAGGGAAATGTTAGAATATCTACTCAAATTCTTCTTCCATCATTCTAAATATTACCATCACCATTGAATCTGTGGTCCCCATGATTGTGTACACATGGGATCATAAATTCAATGGTAATTTTAAAAAGTAGAAGGATGGAAGAATGATATGGATAACTGCTATAGCATTTTTCATTATGAAAGGGAAATGTTAGAATATCTACCCAAATTCTTCTCCCATCCTTCTAAATATTACCATTACCATTGGATCTATCATTTTCATGAAAGTCGAGGCATAAAATTAGGGATGCAATAATTGTGGTAGTCCAATATACTATATATATATATCTTTGCACCAAAAAATGTCAATGTTTTACCTACTGGCTGACGGGATCCATCCAACTGCTAATAGCACTATAATTTTGCAACTTTAGTCAAAGCAATTTGCAGAACAATCACTTGTTTCTCTCCTATCTCATAATCCAAGCTTAGGGTTAGAGACATTGCAACGACTTAAAGTATCCCTCCAAATCTGAGAGCTAAAATTGCACTCAAAAAATGAAAATGTGGCACATTTGATGACATGAGAAAGTATATTCTCCGAAAGAGAAGAGGTGAGGGCACTGAGGATCAATTGATCCTGTATATGCCAGTAAATAAAAGGCTCTTATACCATGTAAAAGTTTAAATGTAATTAGTTACAAGAAATTGACATATGTACAAGTTGCATTTGAGACAAACTCTACATAAGAGTAAAATTGTACTCGTTTTCTCAACAAACATTAGAGCTTGAATTCTTCACATCTTTATCTTGAGGTACAGTACTGGTTATCTTGATCTTAGCAGTAGGTTTATTGGCTAATGTGGATTGCTCTCTAAATATCTTTGTACAAAGCTATTAGGACATTAGTACTTCTATATTTTATTAAAAGTATGAATATTAGGACTTTTAGTTTTTGGGTTTTCTCATATATTAACTTTAGTACTTCTATATTCTTGGATTTTCCTGGAAAGTGTAGGATCTGTTTTATATGCTTTTCAGTATTTTATAATAACCTTAGGATTAAAATACATAACTTATAAAGCGGTTTGTATTGAATCTTATTTTATCATTGAGATCACTAAGTCTATTGTTGAGTTGTTTCATAAAAGAAGAGTTTCTTTTATTCTTTCTTTCTTTTGTTGTCAAGAATTCTTGAGAGAAGAGTGTAACACTGAAATATGTACTTTAAACGGCAGATTTAACTAGTATGAGTAAAGTCCGAACCAAAAATCACCTCTAATACCATGTTAATTTTTCAGTTGTTTAAAAAATTTAAGCTTACAAAAATTCATGAATATAATTATTTAACCATTATTCTAAAATTTTTAACTTTTTCCAGGATATATTTTCTGGTGGAAGTGATACTTATTCTACCACATGATAGAGTGGGCTATGTCAGAAATGATGAGAAACACTAGAGTGCTAGAGACGGCACAAGCTGAGATAAGACAAGCATTAAAAGGGAAGAAAAAAATCTATGAGAAAGACATTCAGAATCTAAATTACTTGAAGTCAGTGATCAAAGAAACTTTAAGGTTACACCCTCCTGGTGTTTTGTTACTTCCAAGAGAATGCAGGGAGCAATGCAAAATTGATGGCTAGGAAATACCCATCAAAACCAAAGTCATTATAAATACGTGGGCAATTGGAAGAGATCCTGCATATTGGCATGATGCTGAAAGTTTTATACCACAGAGGTTTGCTGATAGTTCAATTGATTTCAAAGGGACTCACTTTGAATATATCCCTTTTGGGGCAGGGAGGAGGATGTGCCCATGAGTATTATTTGGTATATCCAATATTGAACTTCCCCCTTTTTTTTTTTTTGAAAGAAGAAACTTTCGATTTCTATTGATGACAATTTTTGAACAAAAAAGCTCATACAATCAAAAGTTTAAGCAAAAAGCAAAAAGTTATGAACTTACAAGTCATCGATAATCTAATCAACCGCACACCTATGTATCACTTTGAATTCAAAGATCAAATCTACCGACGTGGCTTGTGGTAGAAGGAGGCGGGAGAGCCAAGGAATCCAGTGGAGAGGCGCGTGAGATGGTAGAACTCTTCAAAGTTTACAGATCTAGTTTTGAAAAAACCAAACTCAAAAAACTTCAAAAAAAAAAAGATCCGATGCTATGAGCGGCCAGAGGAGGTGGAACCCGGCCAACAAGTCATGGTGGAGGAGTCGGCGAAGCTACAATGCTGGGATAAAGCCACCGGAGAGGTTAATAAAACTTCCACAAAGGAGGATATGACCGCCAAAAAAGACGGTTGGTACCTAGGAGAAGGAGAGAGATTCAGATCGCTTTTTCCTCTCATGACAACTATGAGTTTTCTTTAGGTTCTGAAAAGAGAGAATATTGAACTTCCTCTTGCTCAACTACTATACCAATTTGAATGGGAACTCGCGGGCAAGGTGAAAACAGAGAATCTGGACATGTTTGAATCCTTTGGTGCAGTTGTCAGAAGGAAAAACAACTTGCATTTGATACCTACTTCTTTTAGTCCTTCACTTGCCCTTTGAAGCATTATCATTATAGTCCTTCAATTGCTGTCAAAACAGATATGGTATAAGGATTTCGATGCCCCAAGATTCTCCCTTCAGTACTCAGTGATTCTATGTACTCACTACTCAACAAAAAGTGTACACCAGCCGTTCAATATCTTCATATGCATGGTAATATATAATAATCTATCAGAGAAGAACAGAGCACCTTATTGATATCAATTTATTCAACCGTCTCCCATGTGGAAATGTGAGGCTAAAAAGAAGCCCATAACTTTTGTTCAACTTGTTAAACCGTTTTGCTAATACCAGACATCTAACTTGGAGCTGAACATTTGTTATAAAGACTAATCTATTGACTACTTGATCCTAATCTCAATCGTGATAAATCATCATCAGATCATAGCTAGGCGTTGACTAATTTTTGCTTTCTCCAGCACTTTAGGTTCCTCATCATTTATGACATAGCGTACTTTATTGCGGTTGATGAAGTACCACTTTCAGTAGCAAATATGTTCTGAAAAAAAGAAAAAAGAAAATTATAGAAAAGTAGTTAATTAATATATTCATTCTTCTTCTTGAATTTTATTTAGCTTCTTCACTTTGTTTTGAAACATTAAACTCATAATATTGTGAATGTGTTATTTTCTCAATATATTTCGTTTCTATAATATAGATATTTTAATTCATAAATTGAAGTGTTATATAATTATCAATACTCTACTTTATTTTGTAGAATTAACCTCTTAATATTATGAGTGTACTATTTTCTCAATATAATCCTTCGCTATATAAATATTTTAATTCATAAATTTAAGTGTTATATAATTATTAAGTACTCTTTAGTTGAAATATGATGTTAACAATATATTTTGTATTATACTCTTTTGGTAAAATAATATTATATATTTTAGTTGAATTGGATGAGCTAAATGATAAGATGTAGAAATTTGTCATTAATTTTTTTTTTCTTCAGAATTTTAAAATAGAAACAGAATGGAAAATGCAAGAAATTAATGATGCCACTTTCAACAATCAACCAACAGAAGACGAATAAATCTTAATTCAACATTCTGTAATGTCTTTTTCCTTATCTCTTAAAGATGTAAAATTAGATGATGATGATATGCCTATCAAATTGATTCGCAAACGAAAGCAAGATACTCAATGCAAGACTTCAAAGAATAAAAAGTTTCAAAACAACTTCGAGACTTTTTACTCACCAGTTGAAGACGTAAAATCAGATGTTAATGACATGCCCATCAAATTGCTTCCCAAACGACATAAAGCTACTCAATACAAGACATCGATGAATAAAGTCTCGAAACCAAATTTACATTGATTAAAATGTTCAAGCATTTTTTTTTTAACAAATCTTCCTTACAAACTTAGTAAATCAATTCCTTATTTGTGTTTTTATATATTAATTTTTCGCTCTATAAATTTATTATCTTTATGTTCGTTTCTCAAGATAATTTCTTTGTACTAGAAATACCCATTTGAATATGGGTTTGGCTTGAAATCTAAATTGTTTCCATTTTGTTTGTCAAATTTTAGGTTAAGGAATTATTCATTTGAATTTTTATGAGATTTTTTTTTTCTTTAATGTACTTTTTCGAATATTCAGAATTATATAAGATTTATTTATATTGAAATGTAATAGATATTACACTAATAATATCAAAAATTCTTACTTATACAAGGAAAAAACATACTCGCGCAGTGGGTTATATGCTAATTTAATATAATATCAAAGCAAAGCAAGTAGTTTTAGGTTTGGGCTTCATATTACACCTCGAATTTGAATTACATATTTTGCACTGTTACACTATTCTCTCTCGAATTCTTGACAACAAAAAAAGAAACGGTTCTTTTTATTAAACAACTCAATAATAGACACAGTAAACTCGATGATAAAATGAGATTCAATACAAGCCTCTTGGCTGAGACCCAACCCAAGTGCTATAGTACCCACTCCCACATTACTTGGGGATAGCCCAAGCCTCAAAAGTTTGTAGTTAATTCATAGAAACCAATGACATGTGTTCCTTGTCCCAAAAATTATATCTTTAATTTGCACCAAAAGTCTAACACTTTACCTACTGGTTTGACGGGATCCAACCCAAGTGCTATAAATTTGCAAGTGAAGAGAAAGAAATTTGTACAAGAGTCACGCACTAGCTTGTTTCTCTCCCTTGTGTGATCGATGGCGCTGCAATATTCCTTCGCTCTCACAAGTTTCCTTCTTCTCCTCACTCTAGTATGGGTGTTAAAGGCATGGAGAAGAGCCAAAGTTCAGAAATTGCCCCCGGGGCCATGGAAGTTACCTCTTGTAGGAAACTTGCACAACTTGTTAGGATCACCACAAACACACCATTCTTTCAGAGAACTAGCCAGGAAACATGGACCCCTCATGCACCTACAACTGGGTCAAGTTCCTGCAATTGTCGTGTCATCCCCTAGGATAGCCAGAGAGGTCATGAAGACACATGACCTGGCCTTTTCGCAGAGGCCAGAGTTTTTTCTCCCAAAAATTATGTTCTACGATGGTGCAGACATTGCCTTTTCTCCATATGGTGATTACTGGAGGCAAATGCGAAAAGTCTGCGTCATGGAGCTGCTAAGTGCCAAGAGAGTCCAGTCCTTTGATTCGCTTCGAGAGGAAGAGGTTCATAATCTCATTCAGTCCTTCCACTCGTCTTCAGGATCACCAATCAATTTTAGTGAAAAGATTTTCACTCTGACCAGTACCATTGTATCTAGAGTAGCATTCGGTAGCAAACGCAAAGACCACGCTGAATTTCTAGCGTTGACCAAGGAATTTATAGCCATTTCAGGAGGCTATAATCAGTTGGTTGATTTGTTCCCTTCATATAAATTTCTTCATGGGATTGGTGGGTGGAAAGCTAAAATAGAGAATATTCATGCCAAGATTGACAAGATCATGCAGAACATCATCAATGAGCATAGGGAGAAGCAGAGGACTGGCAAGCTTGAAGCAGAGCATGAAGATTTTGTTGACGTCCTTTTAGGCCTTCAGCAAAGTGGTAAACTTGAGTGCCCAATAACAGACAACAACATCAAGGCCATCATTTTGGTTAGTAATATTTCTGCTATAATCCTAATCATTCAAAAATAATTAATTAATTCCCAATGACTTCTTTGCCAGTTATCAATATTTTCCTTCAATTATAAATGTTTCTTGATAAATCACCGCTGTCCCAAAAGTGGTGTCCAGCTCCATTAACTGTTGCAGGATAAGTTATATGATGGCTATGATTTTTCTTTCTTTTTCTTTGTTTTAATTTTCAGAGTTTTCTAATAATATTAGGACTTTTTTTATTTTTTGGGTTTTCTTCTTAATTGGTTGTGTTTGTGATGGTCAACAATTCAATCCCAAGGATCATGGGAAATCGTAACCCAATCCCAAGGATCCTGGGAAATCGTCTAACCAGAAAGATTGACGTTTAGCTCACGTATCTCATGGCACTTTCATAGAAGATACACTCTTTCATGACAACAACTTTTGTAACAGATTTCTCAAAAAAAAAAAATCTATAAAATAATAGAAGCAAACCCAATCAGTGGTTTGAAAGCCAAAACATTTATTGTGGTATTATTTGATTCTTCATGGTATTAGAGCCTCTCCATTAACCACTGTTTAATTTTTTTTCCTCCATGATCCTCATGACAACTCCTGCAAGTTCCTCTACCATACTTCCAGCTACTGTTTCTCCCACATCAGCTTCCACAATGGTGGTTGTTTCTTTCCAACAATATTCCATTCAAACCAAACACACGGGATAATTATCTTGTGTGAAAACTTCAAGTAACTCCATATCTGGTAAGTCAGGATCTCGACTCATCTTCTAAGCTGGTTGCAAATCCAGAATTTCATCAATGGCGCAGACAGGATCAGATGATCCTCAGTGTCTTGCTATATCCTCATTCAATACTCACTCAAGTGGTCGGAAAACTAACTTCTTGAGGTCTTTGAGAAGCTCTTAAGATGTCACATGGCTGTATTTTGCAACTCAGGTTTCAACTAGCCACATCCAAGAAAAAATAGTCTTTCAGTTACAGATTATTTTCAAAAAATGAGAGGGTTTGCGGATACTTTAGCTGCCATTGGTAAATCACTCATTGATTGTGAAGTGGTCTCTTATATCTTGGCTGGATTAGGCATGGAATATGATGAAAATAAAACAAGTCCGCAAGCTTAAAAGTAACAATCTGCACAGAATGTTTGAGAGAAATTCTTTGATTGAAAATATTCAATTGTGTCATGATTTACAAAAGTAATCCTAGTCCTAGTTCTAAACCTAGTTCTTAGTAAGTCAAGAATAATAATTACAAATTACAAATTCTAGTATTGAAAGTAAACATAATCCTAATAAGGAAAACAATTACAAAATCTGAAACCTTAAAAAGCAATAAAAATAAACTAAAGATGACAAATTAAAATAAACGGTAAAATCCTAACTTAAAATAGAAAATCAATAAATTGATTTTTCTGTCAAGCGAATACGGTTAATAATCAGCAGTGATCATGATAAAACCTTTCCTTCTATATTTCTACTATCTAAATCTGAACAAAAATCTTTTTAAACGGCGCTTTCTCAATAAATTATTTATTATTCTTCTTATTTTGAAATTTACCAAAAATATGGTTAAATTCCGTCCTACAGTAACCAAATGGCTTGATCCTATGCTTCTTGAGATCTTTTTGGTCATTTATTGACATTTGAACAATACACCTCAGCCGTTGATCATAGATTTCCTTGCACAAATATTGTTACTAGAAGTAACAACAATCGTGGCTCAGGACCACCCAACCCCTCCAACTCTATCGGCAAAGGAGCATTTAATTCATCTCGCTTAAGGGGGGAGGGGCTGTGGCCGTGATCGTGGTTGTGGCACTCCACCTAATCAGCAATCTTTTTCCTCAAATGGCCATCCTTCGTGCCAAGTCTGTGCGAAGCACGGACACACAACACTAAAGTGCTATCGCCGTTTCGATTACTCATATCAGGGTGATGAATCAACCTCAAGGGTTGCTTACATGGTGGCTCCTTCCAGCCAACCGGATTTATCTTGGTATCCTGATACAGCTGCAACAAATCATATGACAGTTGATTTAAGCAACTTGAACCTACAGGCAGATGAGTACACTAGGCATGAGTAAGTTCGAGTTAAGGTTTGAAAATTACACATATTGATGCTTCTAATCTACTTCATAAGCATAATCTACATTTACCCAATATGCTTCATGTTTCTCAGCTTACCAAGAATTTATTTTCCGTCCATAAACTTGCTCTAGACAATAACGCAATTCTTGAATTTCATGCTGATTTATTCTGTATTAAGGACCAAGCAACGGGAGCTATCCTTCAAGTTGTTTAACAAAAGAAAGTTTCTTTTATTGTTTCTTTCTTTTGTTGTCAAGAATTCGAGATAATTTAAATGTGAGGTATAATATGAGTTGAAGTCCGAACTTGGAATTATTATTTGTTTTGATACCATGGTAAATTTTCTTTTAATTGTTCAAAAAGATTAATGTTAAAAGATTTATGAGTATATTAGTTAACCACTATTCTAAAATTTTCAATCTTTTTCAGGACATATTTTCTGCTGGAACTGATACTTCATCGAGCACAGTAGAGTGCGCTATGTCAGAAATGATAAGAAACCCTAAAGTACTAGAGAAGGCACAAGCTGAGATAAGACAAGCGTTCAAAGGAAAGAAAAATATCAATGAAAAAGACCTTCAGAATCTAAGTTACTTGAACTTAGTGATCAAAGAAACTCTAAGGTTACACCCTCCTCTTGCTATGTTAATTCCAAGAGAATGCAGGGAGCAATGCGAAATTGATGGATATGAAATACCCATCAAAACAAAAGTGATCATAAATGCGTGGGCAATTGGAAGAGATCCTGAATATTGGCACGATGCTGAGAGTTTCATACCGGATAGGTTTGCTGATAGTTCAGTTGATTACAAAGGAACTTACTTTGAATATATCCCTTTTGGGGCAGGAAGGAGGATGTGTCCAGGAATATCATTTGGTGTAGCCAATGTTGAACTTATGCTTGCTCAACTACTATACCAATTTGATTGGAAACTCCCGGGCAGGATGAAATCAGAGGATCTGGGCATGATTGAATCCGTTGGTGCTCTTGCCATAAGGAAAAACGACTTGCATTTGATTCCTACTTCTTTTACTCCTTCAATTGCCCTTTGAGGCTAATGTTATATAATTACGATTGCTTTGATCCTAAAAATTACTTGGGAAGTGACGGGTCAAGCTTACATCACCTAGCAAACAACTCTTATCAGCAACATCTGTTCATTTTCACGTTTATCAGCAATAATCATGGAAGACTTCAAGACTATCAGCAATGCTATGACAGATTCCCAGACGTCAACAACTCTTTGTGGACTCAATGCGTTAAAGAAGTCTTACGGCTTTAGGATTGTTGTGTTATCTTAATTTCTATTGTAGTCGTATTCTGTTTTATTTCTGTTTGGGATTGTTGTATTATTTCTGTTTGGGATTGTTGTGTTATCTTAAGGCTTTATGTTGAATTATGTTATGATATTTTAGTATGGTTTTGGTTATTATTTACTTATAGATGTAGAATTGGCTATCCTATTATGCAAGTGACAAATCTTCCACCGTAAGCCCTTTGATGAGGGTCTCTGATCCCTGCATCTTGTTTACTCGGTGAATTGAGATGGAGAGGCGTATCAATGAAAAAGAAACTTGATGCAGTTTCTGCAAATGCGAAAAGTCTATTCATCAAAAAAAAAAAAAAGCGAAAAGTCTGCGTGTTGGAACTCCTGAATGCCAAGAGGGTCCAGTCCTTCTCTTCTCTTAAAGAAGAAGAGGTTCATAATCTCATCGAGTCCATCCACTCATCTTCAGGATCACCAATCAATTTTAGTGAACATATTTTTAGCTTGACAAGTAGCATTGTATGTAGAGCAGCATTCGGTAACAAATGCAAAGACCAAGATGAATTTCGATCGTTGGCCAAGGAATTTACATCCCCTTGTCAGGAGGCTTTGATTTGCCGGATTTCTTTCTTTCACAGAAATTTGTTCATGTGATTAGTGGGATGAAAGATAAACTAGAGAAGATTCATAGGAAGATTGACAAGATCCTGGAGAACATCATCCATGAGCATAGGGAGAAGATGAGTGCATCAACTAGCAAGTTTGAAGCAGAGCAGGAAGATTTGTTGACGTCCTTTTAGGCCTTCAGCAAAGTGGTACACTTGAGTTCCCATTCACAACCAAAAACATCAAGGGCGTCATTTTGGCAAGTTTTTCTGCTATAATCCTATTCATTCTATAAGAATTAAGTCCCAATGACTTGGGAACAGTCACTTCTGTTGTCATGATCCTATTTTTCTTCAATTAAAAAGAATCTATAAATGTTTCTTTGTTTTATTTTTCAGGTTATTCTAATAATATTAGGACTTTTAGTTTTTGGGTTTTCTCATATATTAACTTTAGTTATTCTATATTCTTGGATTTTCCTGGAAAGTACTGTAGGATTTGTTTTATATGCTCTTCAGTATTTTCTAATAACCTTAGGATTAAAATACATAACGTATAAAACGGTTTGTATTGAATCTTATTTTATCATTGAGATCACCAAGTTTATTGTTGAGTTGTTTCATAAAAGAAGAGTTTCTTTTATTCTTTCTTTCTTTTGTTGTCAATAATTCGATAGAGAAGAGTGTAAGTAACACTGTGAAATATGTACTTTAAACGGCAGATTTAACTAGTATGAATTAAAGTTCGAACCAAAAATCACCTATGATATCATGTTAATTTTTCAGTTGTTTAAAAAGATTAAGCTTATAAAAATTAATGAATATAATTATTTAACCATTATTCTAAAATTTTCAACTTTTTCCAGGATATATTGTCTCGTGGAAGTGATACTTCTTCTACCACAATAGAGTGGGCTATGTCAGAAATGATGAGAAACCCTATAGCGCTAGAGAAGGCACAAACTGAGATAAGACAAGCCTTAAAAGGCAAGAAAAAAAATCTATGAGAAAAATCTTCAGAAGTTAAGTTACTTAAAGTCAGTAATCAAAGAAACTCTAAGGTTACACCTTCCTGCTATTTAGTTACTTCTAAAAGAATGCAAGGAGCAATGCAAAATTGATGGATATGAAATACCTATCAAAATCGAAGTCATTATAAATGCGTGGGCAATTGGAAGAGATCCTGCATATTAGCATGATACTGAAAGTTTTATACCAGAGAGGTTTGCTGATAGTTCAATTGATATCAAACGGACTCACTTTGAATATATCCCATTTGGGGCAGGAAGGAGGATGTGCCCCGGAGTATTATTTGGTATTGCCAATATTGAACTTCCTCTTGCTCAACTGCTGTACCAGTTTGAATGGGAACTCGCGGGCAAGGTGAAAACAGAGAATCTGGACATGTTTGAATCCTTTGTTGCTGTTGTTAGAAGGAAAAACAACTTGCATTTGATCCCTACTTCTTTTAGTCCTTTACTTGCCCTTTGAAGCATTATCATTATAGTCCTTCAATTGCTGTCAAAACAGAGGATTTCGATGCCCCAAGATTCTCCCTTCAGTACTCTGTGATTCTATGTACTCAACAATAAGTGTACACCAGCCGTTCAATATCTTTGTATGCATGGTAATATATAATAATCTATCAGAGAAGAACAGAGCACATTATTGATATCAATTTATTCAACCATCTGCCATGTGGAAATGTGAGGCTAAAAAGAAGCCCATAACTTTTGTTCAACTTGTTAAACCGTTTTGCTAATACCAGACATCTAACTTGGAGCTGAACATTTGTTTTAAAGACTAATCTATTGACTACTTGATCCTAATCTCAATCGTGATAAATCATCATCATCAGATGATAGCTAGGCGTTGACTAATTTGTACCTTCTCCAGCACTCGAGGCTTTCTCATCATTTCTGGCATAGCGCACTCATCATTTCTGACATAGCGCACTCTACAGTGGTCGATGAAGTATCACTTCTAGTAATACTTTCTGAAAAAAACAAAAAAAAAAAATTAGAATAGTGATTAATTATTATATTCATAAATTTTTATAAGGTTAATCTTTATGAACAATTAAAAAAAAATTAATATAATATCAAAGCAAGTAGTTTTAGGTTTGGACTTGAACTCAAATTATACCTCCCATTTAAATTACATATTTCGCACTGTTACACTCTTCTCTCAAGAATTCTTGACAACAAAAGAAAGAAACAATAAAAGAAACTATTCTTTTTATTAAACAACTCAATAATAAACTCAGTGAACTCGATGATAAAATGAGATTCAATACAAGCCTCTTTATAGGTTATGAGTTCTAATCCTAAGCTTACTAGAAAATCTTAGAAAGTATATAAAACAAATACTAAATTTTCTAGGAAAATCCAAGAATATAAAAGTACTTAAGTTAACAAGAAAACCAAAAAATATTAAAAGTTAGCAAAACAAGTAAATCCCCTTACCAGCTGAAACATTAAATGTATTTACTTACTTTAATCCCCTTACCACCAAATGATGGCCGCCGGACGTAGCCACTACACAGCACCACTTTTTTTTTTAACCAAAAAAAAAAAAAACTGAAAAAGGAGTTCTGTGTTTTATATTTATTTATTTTTGAAGTGTTTTGAGTTTTGTAGTTTATTTTTCAAAAATGTGTTAGTGGTGAGGCGCCACATGTAAAAAATCTGTTTGGATTAGTCCTTGTTAAAAAAAAATTCAAGGATTGTGTAGAACTTTCACATTAACATTGTAGAATAAAAATGTAACTTATAGTATTGCTCAGATGACAATTTTTCAACACAATGTGTGAGTAGATATTATATTTGATTTTGTGTTACATTGCCGAAATTGTTATTAGCCGTTGTGTTACTGGAGTGTGTTAGCCAATCTTTTGATTCTTCATTAATTAGTTGTTAAAAGAAACTTCAAATAGTCCATTGAACTTTTAGCCTTTTTGATATGCCCCACATAATCTTTAAAATCTTTGACTTTGGTAACTAGAACTTCTAATTTCTTAAACTTACCCCCCTACATTAGGACTTTCCTTTAAATCTTAATAAAATGGTACCAAAATTTTCAAAATACCCCTCATTTTGTTGGAAATATTATATTTGATTCTGTGTTACACTGCCTAAATTGTTATTAGTCGTTGTGTTACTGCGGAGTATTAACCGATCTTTGGACTCTTCATTAATTAGTTGTTAGGGAAAACTTCAAATAGCCCTTGAACTTTTAGTCTTTTTAACATGCCCCATACAATTTTTAAAAATTTTGACTTTGGTACCCTGAACTTCTAATTTCTTTAACTTACTCCCCTACTTTAGAATTTTTCGTTAAATTCTAACGA
>FXXK01000092.1:312479-325333 GCA_900184695.1 Betula pendula | reverse complement strand
AGGATTTAACGGAATTTGCAAAAATACCCATACCTGAATCTTTGAGATGTTTATATAATTTTTTTTTTAAAAAAAAAATACAATGGTATTTTGAAAATTTTGATAGGTTTTAATGTGAATCCAGACGCAAGGGGATTAAGTAAAAGATATTAAAAATTCAGGATATCAAAGTGAGAGTATTTAAAGATTATGGAAGGCATGTCAAAAAGACTAAAAGTTCAAGGGGCTATTTGAAATTTCCCCTAGATGTTATAATATTCATGAGATGTATTAATTAATGAATGTAGTTCTGACCTAAAATAAACATTACATTTTGTGAAGAAAATATCAACCTAAATTTGAACATAAAACATTGTAAGGGTTACATTCTAGTTAGTAGTTGCGTAATTCCACCTAAAGGAATTAATGTAGTTCCACACGAATACTAGCCTAACGGGGGACCACGATCATCTTTAGTTGGTTTTAACCGGAGAGGAGCCAATCAGTTATTAAGAAAGGGTAGAATTGTCTTTTCACAAAAATTCCCTAAGGATAGGGGGAGGCAAGGAGGATGGACCCTAAACTACAAGGTAGTTTTACGCTAGTACCTAGACTATTAGGAGATAGCCCCCAAAAATTATATCTTACCAATATCTACGTACAAACACGTGGACTGTCACATGACAATCTATGTGATACTCATTTTCATAAAATGCAGATTGCCATATAAGTTTTATAATGAATTATAATAAAAGTTACGTACCCTAAACAAGGGCGAAGCCAGAAGGAGGATAGCTGCGTTAGATTAAGATTCTTTATAATTTTAAATAAAGTGTAGATTATCAAATTACGTAATTTAAGCCGTTTCTTTATATCAAAATGCTTGAAAAATACGACATATTAAAATTGTGGCATGTTGTAAAAAAAAAAAAAATGCCTTCACAATGTTAACGGAGTAGTTTCAACCAATCTTGAGATTAGTCATTGTTATATATATATATATTTATATTGACGTAGCAGAAGACCTGGTAAACAAAACCAGAAGCGTCTGCGTATTCTAATTGAAAAATAAAACAAGCCTGCAGGCTTAAAAGTAACAAACTTTACAGAGTGTTTGAGAGAAATTCTTTGATTGATAAATATTCAATTGTGTTTTGATTTACAATGCAAACTTACCTATAAATACTAGTAGAAAATTTGAAGAGAATGTAATCATAATCTTAGTACAATAAGTAAACATAGTCCTTAGTAAGGTAAGAATAATAATTACAAATCCTAGTAGAGAAAGTAAACCCAATCTTAGTAAAGAAAACAATTACAAAATATGAAATCTTGAAAGCAATAAAAATAAAATAAACGATAAAATCCTCACCTAAAATAGAAAATCAATAAATTAATTTTTCTGTCAAGCGAATACGGTTGACAATCAGCAGTGATCATGACCAAATCTTTCATTTTATACTTCTACTGTCTGAATCTGAATAAAAATCTTTTTAAACGACGTTTTCCTAATATGTTATTTGTTTGTTTTCTTATTTCCAAATTTACCGAAAATATTGGTAAATTCCGTTCTACATCAATGTGTTAACCGATCTTTTGATTCTTCATTAATTAGTTGTTAGGAGAAACTTTAAATAGCCCCTTGAACTTTTAGCCCTTTTGACATGCCCATCTTTAAAATTTTTGACTTTGGTACCCTGAACTTCTAATTTCTTAAACTTACTGCCCTATGTTAAGATTTTCAGTTAAATCTTAATAGAGGGGTGTCAAAATTTTTAAAATACCCCTCATTTTTTTAGAGATATTATATTTGATTTCGTGTTACACTGCCAAAATTGTTATTAGTCGTTGTGTTACTGCGGTGTATTAACTGATCTTTTGATTCTTCATTAATTAGTTGTTAGGGAAAACTTCAGATAGCTTCTTGAACTTCTAGCCCTTTTGACATGACCCATACAATTTTTAAAAACTCTGACTTTGATATCATGATTCTAATTTCTTTAACTTACCCCCCCTACGTTAGGATTTTCCATTAAATCCTAACGGAGTGGTGTCAAAAATATCCCTCCTTTTTGTAGAAAAAAAATGAAAAAAAAAATTGCAAGGATTTAAGCATTGGTAAAGATTTAACGGAATTTGTAAATACTCATATCTGAATCTTTGAGATTTTTTTATAATTTTTTTTTTAAAAAAAATACAATGATATTTTAAAAATTTTGACAAGTTTTAATGGTGAATCCTAACGTAAAAGGATTACGTGATAAACATTAAAAGTTCAAAGTACCAAAGTAAGAGTATTTAAAAATGAGGGAGAACATATCAAAAATACTAAAAGTTCAAGAAGCTATCTAAAATTTCTCCTAATTGTTATAATATTCAGGAAATGTATTAATGAATGTAGTTCTAACCAAACATCACATTTTACGAAGAAAACTTCAACCTAAATTTGAACATAAAACATTGTAAAGGTTACATTGTAGTTAGTAGTTGCATAATTCCACCTAAAGGAAGTAATGCAGTTCCACGCTAATACTAGCCTAACAGGGGACCACGATCGTCTTTTGTTGGTTTTAACTGGAGAGGAGCCGGTCAGTTATCAAGGAAGGGTAGAATTGTCTTTTCACAAGAATTCCCTAATGGGAGGGGGAGGCGGGGAGGATGGACCCTAAACTAAAAGGTAGTTCCACGCTAGTACCCAGGCTATTGGGAGATAGCCCCCAAAAATTATATCTTACCAACATCTACGTATTAACACGTGGGCTATTACGTGACAATCTATGTGATACTAATTTTCATAAAATGCGGATTGCCAGAAGGAGGATAGCTGCGTTAGATTAAGATTCTCTATAATTTTAAATAAAGTGTAGATTCTCAAATTATGTAATTTAAGCTGTTTCTTTACATCAAAACACTTGAAAAATACGACATATTAAAATTGTAGCATGTTAAAAAAAAAAAATGCCTTCACAATGTTTACGTAGTAATCTCAACCAACCTTAAGATTAGTCATTGTTACAAAAAAAAAAAAAAAAAAAAATTATATTCAAGAGTTGGATAAAACTTTCATATCAATATTATGAGATAAAAATATTATTTATAACATTACATGAATGACAACTTTTCCACGAAGTGTGAGAGGAGATATTTTATTTGATTCCATGTTACACTGCCGAAATTGTTATTAGTTGTTGTGTTATAGGGGTGTATTTAAACCACTCTTTTGATTCTTCATTAACTAGTTGCTATAATAGTTATGAGATACATTAATGATTTTAGTTCTGACCAAGACTAAACATCACATTTTGCGAAGAAAACGGATTAAGATCTCTGGCAATTGTTAAAAATTGTCGTGGCAGCAATAGTTACAATATAAGCCGTGGATTTCTTTCGATGGCTCAACAAGAGCCACGTTATCTATCCGCGTGAAGGGATTCAAAATCCTAAAAAATTCAAAATTTTCAATTTTTCAGAAGCCCTCTCTGCTCAGCCGCTCTCTTCCAGCCCCCATATCTTCTTCTCCATCTACTGCAAACCCCTCCCTTGGAAGAACGAGGGAAGTCTTTTGAGTGACAAGTGCAAAGGTTTTCGTTGTGGATTCTCTCTGTCTTTCTCCATTTCGTTCTCCCGCTCTCCATTTTTGCCGTTGTAGACGATGTCTCTAAGGCTCGCGCCAAGGCTGGCTGGACCGTCGAAGAGGACGGATCTGCGAAAGGTTGGCTTCACTTTTACATTCTCTTCATTTCTTGATGTGGCCCAGAATTTATGTGTGTCTGTGTTATCTTGTGGCCGTGTTCTGTTTTTCCTTCGATCTATATGCTTGTGTGGGTTTATGGGTTGGTTGAATCTGCAAGAATTTGTGGTGATGATTCGTGGGTCTTTCTGTTCCACGGTAATGGCACAACAACGGAGATGGATTTGGAGGCCACCAATGACGGAAAAAGATGCTTGTCGCCGTGGAGGTAAGGTTTTGAAATTTCGTTTTGTTGAATTTGCTAGGCTAATGTTTGATGGAATGCCAAAGCTGGACTCGATTAGGTAAATACGATATCTATGAGTTTGCAAAATTTGGTAGTTTTGATTTTGCTAGAAGTTTATTTGATGGAATGTCAAAATGAGATGATGTTGCTTGTAATGTTTTTATGTCTGGCTATGTTTAAAATGGTTATTGCTTGTATTAATTTACACACTGTATTTCAGGACCGTGGGGTTTCAGAAGCTTGGTTTTGGGCCTTGATGAATTCAGTGAACTTAGATGCGTGCAAGTGGAAAAGGGAGCAAAGCCCTGTGTTGAAAAGCTAATTATCCAGCGGTGTAACTTGTTGAAGAAGGTGCCATTGGGCATTGAACGTCTGACCAAGTTGAAAGTGCTTGAATGTTTTGAAATGCCTGAAGAATTAATCAAGACGCTTCGTCCAAATGTAAAAGGGCGTGACTATTGGAAAGTTGCTCACATCCTACTATCCAGTGAGGGGAGAGAATTCTCCCAAGTACATTACTATCATTCTGAAGAGTCATGAACTTCAAACGCGTTGGAAATGATACATTCACAGATGCGGGCTCGATACTTTTAAGTGACCGAGTTTGTAAATGTGTGAAGTTGTCATTGTAGTTGGATCGGAAGTGACACATGGTTCAGCAAGTCTGTATTGCCTGGGACATGCCTGTACAAAGTTTGGCTGTAAATGTAAATGATTGTATTTACTCATTGTAGTGATGATGATGGTATCTGAATTCTGTAGTGCTTCGGGCATTCTTGTACAAAGTAAGGTCGTGAGTCTCTGCGGTTGAGGTCTACACTGCTTGTGGCTTGCTTTTTTTTTTTTTTAATTTATTTATTTATTTTTTGCCCTAAGCTTGGAGCTTGCTTGAAGCTGGCAATGTAGATCTCCAATTCTCAAATCTCAAGTAAATCCAAAATTTGCAGATTTGTTTGAATATCATTTTTGGTAATTGATTTCACCTACTTTATTTCTTATCAAAATAGCATCGTATGAAAATTAACAATATTGTAAAGATAGTAAATGCTCTATAATTGCTATATCAAATTCAAATTAGCTGAACAAAGGAAAAAATTGGGGACGTTTCATGCTCTTTAGAGAAGAATCGGAGCATACATTCTCCAGTCCACATTTGACTAGTCAGCATTAGTAATTCAAAATGTGCTACAGTAACCACAGTTTTGAACAAATCTTTTTTTTTTTTTACATAAGACAAATACAGAGGAGCCGGGTAAATGAACAATTTTGAACAGAGCTAAAGTGGGATTGAATGAGGTTAATTAACTTGATCTCTCATACGTACTTGTTGTCCGTAAACATTACAAGCAATAATCATTTTTAACATTGCCAGATATCAAAGCATTACAAGCAACACAATCTCTTTCTTCGTATTTGCCCAGCTAACTGCATCCTGTTTTTGTCATCTGATTTAAACAAATGATAGGCATCTTACATCTCGCCATGTGTTTTACGCACCCGTCAATCATTATGTTCCAAGAAAAGTCTCTAGCAAGCATTTTCCCAAACAAATCCCAGTTGCAGTAAGCTCATCTTTAAATTGTGCATACCCACTAATCATTGAATTCCAAGAAATCAAATTCCTCTCCTCCACTAGCAAAAGCAATGCTACCTACTCGAGTCTCGGTTTGGCATTCTATCAAACATTAGCCTAGCGAATTCAACAAACCGACATCTCTAATACCAGCCAATCATAGAATTCTGCAAAAACTCACATCTATGATGGCAGAGCATTACAGGCCCTGCAAGCACAAACCGTGAAAAACATAAGAATTCATCATGTTTTTGCAGGCCAATCACCGACTTCATTGACACCTTCCATTTTCTCAGTAACCAAGCAAAGGGTACACCAGAAAAGAAAAGATTTAAAAAAGATAAAACCAGGGTTGGAGGAGAGAAGAAGAGAGACCTAAAGAGAATTAATAAAAAAAATCAGGAAAGAAAGAGAGACCTGAGGGTTTGGTTGGTTGAGCAGAGGATGAAGCGGCCATGAAGAACATCCAAGCGAGTCCAGATCTGGGACTGGGAGGTCCTTAGCCTCGTGACCGTGGATAATATGGATACCGTAGAAGCCAAATAAGCTGCAGTGGATGTCTACTTCCCAGGAGACGGTTGAGGAAATCGCCGGCGAAGGTACAGGTGATGATGGGTTGAATCTATCACCCCAAAATTTTCAGCCTAAAACCTGACCTCCACGGCAACAAGCAACTTTTTCCGTCGTTGGTGGCCTCCAAATCCATCTCCGTTGTTGTGCCATTACCTTGGAACTGAGCATATTAATTGGAGAGTGGGGGGCTGGTTCGTTGAAGACTGAAATGTTGTGTTTTAGTCTGAGTTTCAATGGGGGATGCTCAGTGTCCCATCCAAAGCATCCGATCCCATCTAGTTATGAAGAGAAGTATTATGGATGATCGAGTTGTCTCTATGTAGCGGAATGGAGTGAACGGAGCAAAGCAAAGTGAACGGGCATAATTAAGTTTATGTTACCTGGGATGATTAGTTAGTGGGGGTGCGGTACGGTACAGAAAATTTTGGGGTTTTTCAAAGAACGTCTGTACACAACTTGCCGAATTATGTAAATTATTGTCTCAATTTTTTCTTACTCTCTCTTTTTGATTCCATATCATTCATCATTATTGTGCATAGTAACAACAAATTCTCTTTGTGTTTTTCAAAATAAAAAATAAAAAATAAAAAATAATAATTTTACACATAAGTTAGGTAGGAGTTAAATGTATGAGTAGGAAAAGCAGCATTTTCCTTTTTCTTTTTCTTTTTAGAAAATTGCCAGAGATTGTTACTATTTTTAGCACTGCTATTTTTAGAAAATTGCCAAAGATTTGAATCCCTAGGGATAGCCGTAGCCCCCAAAAAAGTATATCAGTAATTTGCCGCCAAAAGTCAATGCTTTACGTAGTGGCTGACGGGACCCAACCCATGCGAACTGCTATAAATTTGCAAGTGAAGAGAAAGAAATTTGTACAAGAGTCACGCACTAGCTTGTTTCTCTCCCTTGCGTGATCGATGGCGCTACAATATTCCTTCTCTCTCACAAGTTTCCTTCTTCTCCTCACTCTGGTATGGGTGTTAAAGGCATGGAGAAGAGCCAGAGTTCAGAAATTGCCCCCGGGGCCATGGAAGTTACCTCTTGTAGGAAACTTGCACAACTTGTTAGGATCACCACAAACACACCATTCTTTCCGAGAACTAGCCAGGAAACATGGACCCCTCATGCACCTACAACTGGGTCAAATGCCTGCAATTGTCGTGTCATCCCCTAGGATAGCCAGAGAGATCATGAAGACACATGACCTGACCTTTTCGCAGAGGCCAGAGTTTTTTCTTCCTAAAATTATGTTCTACGATGGCGCAGACATTGCCTTTTCTCCATATGGAGATTACTGGAGGCAAATGCGAAAAGTCTGCGTCCTGGAACTCCTAAGTGCCAAGAGGGTCCAGTCCTTCAATTCTATTCGGGAGGAAGAGGTTCATAATCTCATCCAGTCCATCCACTCGTCTTCAGGATCACCAATCAATTTTAGCGAAAAGATTTTCACTTTGACCAGTACCGTTGTATCTAGAGTAGCATTCGGTAGCAAACGCAAAGACCACGCTGAATTTCTAGCGTTGACCAAGGAATTCATAGCCATTTCAGGAGGCTATAATCAGTTGGTTGATTTGTTCCCTTCATATAAATTTCTTCATGGGATTGGTGGGTGGAAAGCTAAAATAGAGAATATTCATGCCAAGATTGACAAGATCATGCAGAACATCATCAATGAGCATAGGGAGAAGCAGAGGACTGGCAAGCTTGAAGCAGTGCATGAAGATTTTGTTGACGTCCTTTTAGGCCTTCAGCAAAGTGGTACACTTGAGTTCCCAATCACAGACAACAACATCAAGGCCATCATTTTGGTTAGTAATATTTCTGCGATAATCCTAATCAATCAAAAATAATTAATTAATTCCCAATGACTTCTTGCCAGTATCATATTTTTCTTCAATTATAAATGTTTCTTGATAAATCACTGCTGTCCCAAAAGTGGCGTCCAGCTCCATTAACTGATGCAGGAAAAGTTATAATAGAACTCGTTTGGGTATCAAATTTTATTTGATTATTTGTTGACTTCATAGATATCCAGAAAAAAGTTTTTTTTGGAATTATGTTTGAATGGCTTAGAAAAAATATTTGAATAGGTGAAATATTTGAGATATATATATATACTATATATATATATATATATATATATATATATATATAATATTAAAAAAAAAAAAAAAAAGTAGTGGGGTGGTTCGAAACACCCCTAAGGGTGGCCGAACCACCCAGGGGGTGGCCGACCACCCCAAACGTATGGGGGTGGCCGAACCACTCCCAGGGGTTGGATCGGCACCCCCAAAACGTTTGGGGTGGCTCAACACCCCCGAATCAAAGGGGATGGCCAAGCCATCCTCGAAATTTGCTTCGGGGTGGCTTGGCCACCCCCGAACATTTGAACCACCCTCTGGGGGTGGCTCGGCCACCTCTCAATTTTTTTTTTTCGGTTTTTTTTTTTTATAAAAAATATAATTTTTATATCATTTTTTGAGTTGGGTGGAATAAATTTGAGTTGAATTGAAAAATTTGAGTTGTTAAAGATAGTTGATTTTAAAAGAATTGAGTTAAACAAAAAAAAATTTGTTCCCCAACAAGCCTGTAATGGTCAGGATTTTTCTTTCTTTTTCTATTTCTTTTTTATTTTTATTTTTCAGAGTTTTTAATAATATTAAGACTTCTTATTTTTTGGGTTCTCTTATTAATTTTAATTAATACTTTTATATTCTTGGATTTTCCTGGAAAGTTTAGGATTTATTTTATATGCTTTTTAAGATTTTCTAGTAACCTAATTAGGATTAGAATTCATAACCTATAAGAGGCTTGTATTGAATCTCATATTATCATAAAGATCACTAAGTATATTATTGAGTTTTCAAGAATGAGAGAGAGAGAGAGAGAGAGAGAGAGAAGAGTGTAACTGTACGAAATATGTAACTTAAATGGGAGGTATAATATGAGTTGAAGTCTGAGCTTAGAATTACTACTCATTTTGATTCTATGTTAAATATTTTTTTAGTTGTTCAAAAAGATTAACCTTATAAAATTTATGAATATATTAGTTAACTAGTATTCTAAAATTTTCAATCTTTTTCAGGACGTATTTTCTGCTGGAACTGATACTTCATCAAGCACAGTAGAGTGTGCTATGTCAGAAATGATAAAAAATCCTAAAATACTGGAGAAGGCACAAGCTGAGATAAGACAAGCCTTCAAAGGAAAGAAAAATGTCAATGAAAAAGACCTTCAAAATCTAAGTTACTTGAACTTAGTGATCAAAGAAACTCTAAGATTGCACCCTCCTCTTGCTATGTTAATTCCAAGAGAATGCAGGGAACAATGCGAAATTGATGGCTATGAAATACCCATCAAAACAAAAGTCATCATAAATGCATGGGCAATTGGAAGAGATCCTGAATATTGGCATGATGCTGAGAGTTTTATACCGGAAAGGTTTGCTGATAGTTCAGTTGATTACAAAGGAACTTACTTTGAATATATCCCTTTTGGGGCAGGAAGGAGGATGTGTCCAGGGATATCATTTGGTGTAGCCAACGTTGAACTTATGCTTGCTCAACTACTCTACCAATTTGATTGGAAACTCCCGGGCGGGATGAAATCAGAGGATCTGGGCATGATTGAATCCGTTGGTGCTTTTGACATAAAGAAAAACGACTTGCATTTGATTCCTACTTCTTTCACTCCTTCAATTGCCCTTTGAGGCTAATCTTATATGATTACGATAGCTTTGATCCTAAAAATTACTTGGGAAGTGACGGAGTGAAGCTTACATCACCTAGCAACTGTTTAACTGCCAACAGTCCCTCAATAGGACAACATCTGTTCTTTTTTTTTCTAAGCCAAACAGGGGAAAGGAAGGACAGCATCCGTTCATTTTCACGTTTATCAGCAATAATCTGGAAGACTTCAAGACTATCAGCAATGCTATGACAGATTCCCAGACGTCAACAACTCTTTGGGGGCTCAATGCTTTAAAGAAGTCTTAAGGCTTCAGGATTGTTGTGTTATCTTAATTTCTATTGTAGTCGTATTCTGTTTTATTTCTGTTTCTTTTAGTAGTGTCCTGTTTGTGTTATGTTTCTATTATACAAGAAGTTGGTGGCTATATGAGGTGATGTAATGGAGGTTCAATATAGTTAATAAAAAGTATTGAATTGTATACTTAAGAGTAAGGGACATTAATTTACCAATAATTAACTTTTGATACGCCTCTCCATCTCAATTCATTAAATAAACAAAACGCAGAGATTTGGAATCCGAAAAATGGAAGCAAAACAGAAAAAAAAAAACATAAAAAATTATGGGTAATTCAGTATTCGATACAAATGATCTCTATTTATACAATAGTGAATGAATATAAGTATGTATTACGATCCTTAAAAAGATTTAATTACAGTCAATCATTAAACTGATAATATTTATATATTAACCTAATATGAAATACATAAAATATATATTATATACTTCATATATTCTAACAATTACAATCCTTATAAAAGTCACCAAAAAGTATTTTTAAAGTGCAGGCGATGAGTTGTCCTTCTTGAGTGTGAGGTGTTGTTATTGGTGAAAAACACTTACTTTATACTTTTAAGCTTTTGTTAAAGTGAACCAATAAAAATAAAGATTAGTGATACAAGTCGACCCATGTCAACAAGATAAACATTAAAAATTATATGACTTTTAAAATGATTATTAAATTTATAATAAATTATTTTTAACTTTTAATTTGATAATAATTTTAAAAGTCATATTAATTTTTGATGAACACAAAATAAACAAATGATTAAAATCTATAATTACTCAAAAGTAATAGTCTTTATTTTGAGTGCTCCAATTTTTATTCAACAAGCAAAGGCTGAATTTGCTTCTTTGTATGATTTGTAAAATTGTAAGTCTGGAAAAGGATATCATGTGATCGGTCTTTACTAGATGACGTGGCCTATGTATTTACATGTGTTGTGAGTACGTGCATGACTTTTGGTTACCTTGTCTTTGCACGATTTTATTAAAGCAAAAAGTATCAAATTTTTTTGAGATTGTTTTTCAATGTATACTGGAGCTAGGAATTGATATGAGTATGTACGATACTAGAATGATAAAATAATTTTTTATTCTCTTTATATTTACATTTTTATTATATATAATTATGATACACACAATTTAAAATAAAAATTATAACATGATATATGTATTATAAAAAATATAGCTATTAGACTTCATAATTATATGTCATAATTGAAATATTAGTAAGTTGACATGTAGGCATTAGTATAAACATAAAAAAAACAAAACAAAACAAAAAAATAAAATACAAAGTTTCTAAAATTGTATTTTACGCTTTTTTAAAAAAACAAAATCATCAAGTATTAAATCTGAATTGAAGCTATCTGAAATTTCTCTTTAAATGTAAACAATTAAAATATTTGCAAGAAACTCATCTTCCATTTTATTACGAAATCTTGTTTTAACAATTTTCATAACTAAAAATACTTGTTTGGTAATTGTTGTTGACACTGAAAAAGTCAAAATAAAACGAGTTAATCTGTCAATAAGATGATATTTTTTTGATTTTTCTGTCACTTTAATCCTTAGAGTTGTTAGCAACGCCTCCCCTTGGCCATCTCCGGCTAAAGGAAGTTTCAGCCTTCCCTTGGTCGAAACCCACATACCAAACTAGATTTAGGTCCGATTTTGTAGACCAATAGCTTGGTTGGTATTCTTTGTCCCTCATCCACCCAAACATTCTGAAATTTTTTATTTTTTAACTAGGGAATGTTTTTATTTTATAAAAATGTTTCTCAATTTTTTAAGTTTTTCAAAACACTTTCAAAATTTTACCAAACCAATTTTTAACTTTACCCCCACCAAATCAAATTTCAACTTTTACTTTTTTTCAAAAAGCTATAATTAAAACACTTCTTAAAATTTTATCAAACAGACCGTATAATACTTTAGTAAGTGATCAACGAAACTCTAAGGCTCCTTTTTTTCCAAGAAAACATTGATGGATTTGAGATTCCTATCAAAACTGAAGTCATTATTAATGCATGGGAAATTGGCAGAGATCCTAAGTATTGGCATGGTGCTTTATTCAGGCCTCAAAGTTCAAAGTTCTATACCAGAGAGGTTTAACCATAGTTCTTTCGATTTTAGTGGAACTAATTTCAAGTATTTCCTCTATGAGGCAGGAAGGAGGATATGTTCAAGAACGGTTTTTTTTTATGAGGAATGGTAGGCTTATCAAATATTTTACACAAAATATCTTATCTTATAAAGTGATGTAGCATAACATAATTGAAAATGAGATGAATCCAAATTTTAAAAAATTCAATCATGTTGTACCACGTCACTTTGTAAAAGTTATAACTAATTCACCATTTTTTTAATTAGTAGTTTAATTAGTCCCTACCAATTCTATTCCCCTTTGACAATCATTGATTTCACCGTGTTTTATACATAAAAAATGTTGGGATTTGGGCCGGCCACACAAACACAAAAGGCCCAAAGACCCACAAGAGCCCACCGGATATAGGTGAGCCCAACTGAACTCGAGATCAAGACCTACTCTGTTGAAATCACACAAATTAACTATCCAAATAAAATACAAACTAGTTAAAAGAAATATCAGTCTCACTCAAGTCCGAAATATCAGTCTCACTCACCCAAGACAAAAGAGAAATTTCTTCGATGCAATTCTTTAATCCTGACACGTGCGTCGCTACAAACCAAAAACAAATCTC
>FXXK01000092.1:268903-312212 GCA_900184695.1 Betula pendula | reverse complement strand
CGCGTGTGGGCCGTGTGGCCCCTCAAAACAAGAGCAAGTAAGGCTTTGTGCATTTTTTTTTTTCTTCTTTCAACTTTGTCTGATGCAATATATTAAACGGAGTCGAAACATTTTCTTCTATAAAGGAATTCAAGTCGGCCCCAATAGAAAAGTTAAAGATGACGGCCTTCCATGACATTCTTATTAATATTTTTGTATGCACGGTGTTAGAGTGTATTGACAATGTGAAAGGAATTACTTTAAATGAAAGGAATTTAATTAGGATTAGATTAGATCTTTGCCACGAGGCCACAACAGGCCAGCGGTTCATCTCTCTCTCTCCCTCTCTCGATTCATCTCTCTCTCTCTTGGCTCTCATCTATCAGAAAATTAGGGGATTCCAACAGTGGCCGACGGGCTTCTAGCGTTGGCGTTCCACTAGGAGGTAAGGATGGTTTAGGTGTGGTTTTACTAGGGATAAAATGAGTTGATTTGATTTTGATATAGTGTTTTCAATCCTATTGTAGTTACTATGTTTAGATGAGGTGTCTTAATTTGATTGGAGGCTGTAATATACCACTTTTACAGCCTATCCGGATGGAAGGGTCTCTCTAATAAAAAGTATTGAATTGAATAGTCCGAGACATTAATTAATTAGTAATTAACTCTCGATACGCCTCTCCATCTCAATTCACTAGGTAAACAAGACGCAAGGATCTAAGACCCTCATCAAAGGGCTTACGGAGGAAAATTTGTCACTTGCATAATAAGATAGTCAATTCTACATCTACAAGTAAATAATAACCAAAGCCATAATAAAATATCATAACATAACTTAACATAAAGATAACATCAAATGTCTTGATCTAAGACCTGTCATCAAGAGAAGTATTTTAAAATATTACTATTGAAGTTTTTGGGGAAATCTAAAATATGGGAATTATAATGGAAGCAAGAGAGATAAAGGAACACAAAGAATTACGGATGGTTTGGTGTTAGACACAAAGGTTTCTATTTATAGAGTAGTAAGTGAATACAAGTATGTATTACAATCCTTAGAAAGATTTGATTACAATCAATTAATATTTCTATATTAACCTATTATGAAAATATTTTTCATATATTCTAAGAGCACTAGCTTAAACTCCATTATCTTTCTTAGTGTAGGGAAAACTATTAAAAAAACTCAAAAAAAAAAAAAAAAATCTGCAGCAGTTTTCCTAAACTATAAAAACACTAAGGGAACAAAAAATTGTTTCCTTTATCTAGATAACCAAAAGTGGTTCCCTTAAGATTATTTTAATATAAAAAACTTTATCTCTCCTCTATCTTTCATTTACTATTTGTTTAAAACAATATTTAAATGATTTATCTTTCCTCTCTATTTCTTATAAAATTTAATTTAAAGAATATTTAAATAGTACAGAAAAATGATAAGGGAAGCTGCTGTGAAGATTATTTAAATAAGGAAGTAAAAAGTAGCTTGATTTCATGTACTGAAGAAAAATCTTAGGAAAGTTGCTACTAGTGATCTAACAATTACAAATCCAAATTTAAAGTCACCAAAAAGTATTTTTTAAGTGCAGACAATAAGTTGTCCTTGAGTGTGAGGTGTTGTTATTGGTGAAGGTGTTTATGTGTAAAACAATTACTTTATAGTTTTAAGCTTTTGTTAAAGTGAACCAATAAAAGTAGTGATTAATGATACAAGTCAACAAGGTGGACACCAAAAATTATATGATTTTTAAAATTAATATTAAATTTATGATAGATTATTATTGACTTTTAATCTAATAGTAATTTTAAAAAATACATTAATTTTTGGTAGACACAAAATAGACAATTGATTAACATCTATAATTACTCAAAAGCAGTACTCTTTATTTTGAGTGCTCCAATTTTTATTCAACAGAGCAAAGGCTAAATTTGCTTCTTTGTAATTTGTATGATTTGAAGTCTGGAAAAGGATATCATGTCTTTTGGTTACCTTGTCTTTGCACGATTTTATTAGAGCACAACAGCAGTTTTCTTTAGATTTTTTTTTTTTAATGTATAGAATTAAATTGCTTTTTGTTTCTTTATTAAAATAAATTTCACAATACCTTTCCTTATATTTTTGAACTGTTTTTGGATTTTTTTTTCTTTTTGATAGTAATGTTTGATGTGGAGACAAGAAGCGTGGATGAACTACTTAGTCTTTGCACCCAAAAAAGTATTCAATGTTTATCCAAGAGAACTAGCCAGGAAACATGGACCCCTCATGCACCTGCAACTGGGTGAAGTTTCTGCAGTTGTGGTATCATCCCCCAGGATGGCCAGCGAGATCATGAAGACACATGACCTTGCCCTTGCGTCGAGGCCAGAATTTGTTGTCCCTAGAATTATGTTCTACGGTTGCTCAGACATTGTCTTTTCTCCATATGGAGATTTCTGGAGGCAAATGCGGAAAGTCTGCGTCTTGGAACTCCTGAGTGCCAAGAGGGTCCAATCCTTCTCTTCTCTTAGAGAAGAAGAGGTTCATGCATCATAATCTCATTCAGTCCATCCACTCATCTTCAGGATCTCCAATCAATTTTAGTGAACATATTTTCACTTTGACAAGTAGCAATGTATGTAGAGCAGCATTCGGTAGCAAATGCAAAGACCAAGATGAATTTCAATCCTTGACCAAGGAATTTACGTCCTTGTCAGGAGGCTTTGAGTTGGTTAATTTGTTCCCTTCGCAGAAAGTTGTTCATCTGATTAGTGGGACAAAAGCTAAGCTAGGAGAAGATTCATAAGAAGATGGACAAGGTCCTGGAGAGCATCATCCATGACCACAGGGAGAACCAGAGTGCATCAGCAGAGCAGGAAGATCTTGTTGACGTCCTTTTAAGCCTTCAGCAAAGTGGTACACTTGAGTTCCCAATCACAACCAACAACATCAAGGCCATCATTTTGGTTAGTATTTCTGTTATAATCCTAATCATTCGAAAAGAATTAATTCCTGATGACATGGGTCGGTCACTTCTGTTGTCAATTGTCATCATCATATTTTTCTTCAATGAAAAAGAATCTGTAATTGTTTCTTGATCAATCAAATCAAAAGGAATAAGCTTATAAAAATTTAACAATATTCTAAATTTTTTTTTTTTTCAGGACATATTTACCGCGGGAACTGATGGTTCATCAGTCACAGTAGAGTGGGCTATGGCAAATATGATGAGAAACCCTAGAGTGTAGGAGAAGGCACAAGTTGAGATAAGACAACCCTTCAAAGAAAAGAAAATAATAATGAGAAAGACCTTCAGAATCTAAGTTACTTGCATACAGTGATCAAAGAAACTTTAAGGCTACACGCCCCAGGTGCTTTGTTACTTCCAAGAGAATGTAGAGAGCCATGTGAAATTGATGGATATGAGATACCTGTCAAAACCAAAGTCATGATAAATGCATGGGCCTTTGGAAGAGATCCTGCATATTCGAATGATGCAGAGAGTTTTATACTAAAGAGGTTTGCTAGTAATTCAATTGACTTTAAAGGGACTTACTTTGAATAGACCCCTTTTGGGGCAGGAAGGAAGATGTGTCCAGAAGTATTGTTTGGTTTAGCCAATCTTGAACTTCCTCTTGTTCAACTATTATACCAATTAGATTGGGAACTCCCGGACAGAATGAAACCAGAGGATCTGGACATGATTGAAGCCTTTGCTGCTGTTGTCACAAGGAAAAACAACTTGTATTTGATTCCTACTTCTTATAATCCTTCACTTGCCATTTGAGGCATTATCATTATGGTAGCTTTGAACTTAAGAATTTCTTGGGAAGATGGTGCGAACACAAGAGATAGGCGACATCAGAGGATGGCTCAGTCAATGACTTTATGGTTTGGTGATTGAGCAGAAATTTATGTTATTGTTACGTTTATTATTCTGTATTTTTATTTTTATTTTATTGTCATGTCAGTTATTTGTCAAACTTTGGGTGTTTATGTTGCTTTTGGTTTTTATGTTATTGCTTTTAGTGGGTTTTCAGCTTGAAAAAAAATTCCGCTGTGACCCCAAGTTATAACAAAAAATAAATTGTCTCAATTTCATCACAATGTTCATACAAACAAAACATCAACATGGTAGGATAATGATAAAATAAAAATGTGTTTATAGCATTACTTGTTACTTAGCCGTTGGCGGTTGGCCCTGTAACTTCAAAAGTATATAAAAAGAGAGAGAGAGTCCCAAAATACCAAATCAAATCTCAACTTTTACTTTTTTTCTAAACTGTAATATTCTAGGGTTTATGGGATGTAAATTTATATTAAATTGTAATGGATTCGTGTACTATATAGACTGTAATATGAATTGGAGAATGAATGGTATATTGAATGAAAGGCGAGCTTAGCCAAGGCTCCAAAACAGAGAACGGATTTTTTTTTTTTTCTTCTATTCAAGAGGGGGGGAAGGGGGAAAGTGAAAAAAAAAAAAAAGGCATTACAAAAGTTTGCGTGAGTCTTTCTTTTACAGCCTGGGCTTATAAATCCTCATTACCCAGCACTACAGCTGGACAAAAGCAAGCTTTACAAAGAAATCAGCCCAGTTCGTAATAATCGACCAAAGCCCATCTGAATTAAGAGAACCACTCAAAACTGTGCGTTTTGGCCAATATAAGGATTATCCCAACAGATAAGGATTGCGTGGCTACCCAATGTTCTGACTTGCTGTCTCAGGCTTCCCCACTTCTGACTTCTCCCTTTCCAAAGCTGCATACCTGCCGTTGGATTTTCTAAAGTAATCTCAGCCCTTCAACGTTCTTCGCTACAAACCAAAAACAACTCTCTTTGTCGTTTTTTTCTCGCGTGTGGCCCCTCAGAACAAGAGAAAGTAAGGCATTGTGTATTTTTTTTTCTTCTTTCAACTTTATCTTATAATAATATATTCAGCGGAGTCGAAACATGTGCTTCTATGAAGGAATCCAAGTCAGTCCCAATAGAAATGTAAAAGATGACGGCCTTCCATGACATTCTTATTAATATTTTTGTATGCACGGCGTTAGAGTATGCTGACAATGTGATTGAATTACTTTAAATGAAGGAATTTAATAAGGATTAGATTAGATTTGAATAAATTCAAACTATGTGTAAGTTTTATAAATAAAGTTTTTTTGTACATAATCATATCAAATAATAGAAGCAAGATGTATTAAGCCTTTTTTTTAATCAGTAGACGTAAATATTTAATACCGAATTACACGTAAAATTTCTTATTTTATTTATGATTAGAATTGCTATCCTTTTCATATACAGTGATAATCTTAACAAATGATAATATACAAAGCTAACAGAGAAAAACAGGGTACATTATTGATATCAAACTGCGAGTTTCATTTTAATTTACTCAACCATCTCTATCTGTCACATGTAAATGTGAGATGATAGGTGAGGATTACATTTAGTCTTATCACAAGTTTTTTACAAATGCGTCGTGACTTGTATTCTTGTTTAGGTATGCAATAAATGTGGGAAACCAAAAAACTTTGGATTGAAAAACAAATTTTGTGAGAAGCACATGTATTTTTTAATTGCAAAAATAAAGTTGATAAAAATTTATAAAAAATGCATGTGCTTATTCCAACTTTGTCCTTACAATTAAAAAATGTATGTGCTTCTCACATGCAAAGAGACACATGCCATTTTTATATATGAGGTTGAAGGAAATTCCTTCAACTTAGTTTGGAGGAAAACTCTGTCCATAAACTTAATATCTATACACCAAAAGTCAAAGGACACAAATTTCCTCCAACCCGAGTTAGAGAAAATTTGCTCAAACTCTCTTAAAAAAATGACAAAAATTATGAAAAAAAAAATAAAATTGAACAAATATATTTCAACCCACTTATGAAAAAAAACAAAGCAAAATAAATAAATAAATAAATCATATATGTAGTAATGTTACGAAAACAAAAACAAAACAAAAAAGCAATTTTTTTGTTTTGTTTTAAGTGGATTGAAATCCGTTNCCCACTTATGAAAATACAAGAAAAAACAAAGCAAAATAAATAAATAAATAAATCATATATGTAGTAATGTTACGAAAACAAAAAACAAAACAAAAAAAGCAATTTTTTTGCTTTGTTTTAAGTGGATTGAAATCCGTTGTATATATAATTTTTTTTTTCCTTTATTTATTTATTTTTTGTATTTTCATAAGTGGGTTGAAATATATTTTTTTTATAATTTTTGTCATTTTTTTAAGGGATTGGAGCAAATTTTCTCCGACCCAAATCGGAGGAAATTTGTATCCAAAGTCAAATGTTTGCCTACCGGCTGATGGGATCCATGCTGCTGATAGAACTATAAATTTGCAATTTTAGTGAAAGAAATTTGTGGAGCAGTCACTTGTTTCACTCCTTTCTGTGATGGCGCTCCAATATTCCTTGGCTCTCACTATTTTCATTATTTTCCTCTCTTTGGTATGGCTGTTAAAGGTATGTAAAAGATCCAAAGCTCAAAAATTACCCCCGGGGCCATGGAAGTTACCTCTTATAGGAAACTTGCACAACTTGGTAGGATCCTCACTACCACACCATATTCTCCGAGACCTAGCAAAGAAACATGGACCCCTCATGCACCTACAACTGGGTGAAATTTCTACAGTTGTGGCATCATCCCCCGGGATGGCCAAAGAGATCATGAAGACACATGACCTTGCCTTTGCGTCGAGGCCAGAATTTATTGTCCCTAGAATTATGTTCTACGGTTGCACAGACATTGCCTTTTCTCCATATGGTGATTTCTGGAGGCAAATGCGAAAAGTCTGCGTCTTGGAACTCCTGAGTGTCAAGAGGGTCCAGTCCTTCTCTTCTATTCGAGAAGAAGAGGCTCATAATCTCATTCAGTCCATCCACTCATCTTCAGGATCACCAATCGATTTAAGTGAACATATTTTCAATTTGACAAGTGCCATTATATGTAGAGCAGCATTCGGTAGCAAATGCAAAGACCAAGATGCATTTCAATCGTTGACCATGGAATTTATAGCCTTGTCAGGAGGCTTTGAGTTGGTTGATTTGTTCCCTTCGCAGAAAGTTGTTCATCTGCTTAGTGGGACGAAAGCTAAGCTAGAGAAGATTCATATGAAGATGGACAAGATCCTGGAGAGCATCATCCATGACCACAGGGAGAACCAGAGGAGTGCCTCAGCAGAGCAGGAAGATCTTGTTGACGTCCTTTTAGGCCTTCAGCAAAGTGGTACACTTGAGTTCCCAATCACAGACAACAACATCAAGGCCATCATTTTGGTTAGTATTTCTGCTATAATCCTAATCATTCAAAGAGAATAAATTCCCAATGACTTGGGGTCAGTCACTTCTGTGCTGTCATCATCATATTTTTCTTCAGTTAAAAAGAATCTATATCTGTTTCTTGATCAATCACGGCTGTCCCGAAAGTGTTGTCCTGTTCCATTAACTGATGCAGGAAAATTTATATGATGGCTAGGATTTTTTTTTTTTTTTTTGGTTTTATTTTTCAGGGTTTTCTATTTATATTAGGACTTTTTACTTTTTGGGGTTTTCCTATTAACTTTTGTACTTCTATCTTCTTGGATTTCCTGGAAAGTTTAGGATTTGTTTTATATGCTTTTTAGGATTTTCTAGTAGCCTTATCTCTGACCGTTTGTGATGTGCTAGTAATCTTGAAGGTATAATATGAGTTAAAGCCCAAATTCAGAATTACTGTTTTCTTACTATGTTAAATTTTAGTTCTTTAAAAAGTTAAGCTTATAAAAATTATCAATATAATCAATTAACCATTATTCTAAAATTTTCAATTTTTTTCAGGACATATTTACTGCTGGAAGTGATAGCTCATCGGCCACAATAGAGTGGGCTATGGCAGAAATGATGAAAACCCCTAGAGTGTTGGAGAAGGCACAAGCTGAGATAAGACAAGCCTTCAAAGAAAATGAAAAAATCCATCAGAAAGACCTTCAAAATCTAAGTTACTTGCAATTAGTGATCAAAGAAACTCTAAGGTTACACCCTCCTGGTGTTTTGTTACTCCCAAGAGAATGTACAGAGCCATGCGAAATTGATGGATATGTGATACCCGTCAAAACCAAAGTCATGGTAAATGCATGGGCCATTGGAAGAGATCCTGCATTTTGGCATGATGCAGAGAGTTTTATACCAGAGAGGTTTGCTGATAGTTCAATTGACTTTAAAGGGACTTCCTTTCAATATATCCCTTTTGGGGCAGGAAGGAGGATGTGCCCAGGAGTATCATTTGGCATAGCCAATATTGAACTTCCTCTTGCTCAACTACTATACCAATTTGACTGGGAACTCTCGGGCAGGATGAAACCTGAGGATCTGGACATGATTGAAGCCTTTGCTACTGTTATTAGAAGGAAGAACAGCTTGCGTTTGATTCCTACTTCTTATAGTCCTTTACTTGCCCTTTGAGGCATTATCATTACGGTTGCTTTGCACCTAAAAATTACTTGGGAAGATGGTCCCAAAATTATTTTTGTTTGTTAATGCTTTTTAGATGGTATTTTCTGTTTTTTTTCTTTGAAAAAATGTTCTAATGTGACCTAAAGGTGAATGTAGTTTTAAGTATTTTAAGTGTTTTTTTTTTTGTTGTTTGTTCATTTTGATGTTTTGAAAAAAGAAAACAAAAAGAAGAAAGAAATAATGCTATCAAACAAAGTGTATTGTCTTTATAATAAGTTAGTAGTTATTAAGAATGATAATTTGTCTTGATCTTATTTTATTGAAATGAAATTTTCCCTAAAAAAAATTTAAAAAATAAAATACACAGACAAACTCCTTCAATACAATATGCAAAGAGATTAAGATGTGGTGCAATAGTAGGATATTGCATCTTGTGCAATAACTCTTATTCGGACCGTACATTTAAAATAAAAGGCTTCAAATCATAACAATATTGAGAAAGTGAAAAATGAGTGGCTTACCCCATAGGTAAGAATGTACAACCGGTTGTAGTTATTGGGCAATAACCACAATCAGGTCCCCGAATTTTTTTATTTTTTAACCCTGGTTGCGGTTACTAATAACCGGTTTCAATACCGGTTATTAATCGGTAACCGGTTTTGATATTATGGGTCACAAAAAAATTTATTTTTAATTACTTTTTCATGGAGTTTTTATTATATTATTATATTATATAATAATAATAATTTAATTAATATTATATATATGATTTCCGAGGCATCTTGAAAAACTATGCTTACAAAGGTTCAAGTAACCTTTTTATAGAAAGAAGGGGTGGAAAAATTTGTTCATATTCAATGTGAGACAAGTTCATATATATATTTTTTTTTCTTTCTCTCTTCTTTTATTTATTTTTTTTCTTCCTCCCTGCAGCCCTACAGCAGGGAGCTCATGCTCCCTGCATCTTGAGAGAGAGAAGAGAAGGAGAGAAAAAAAAAAAAAAAAAAAAAAGAAGAGAAGAAAGAAAGGAAGAAGAAGAAAAAAAAAAAAATTTGTCCTTTATTGAATATAAACAAACTTTTCTCACCCTCTACTTCTATAAAAATGCTACTTAAGTCTTTGTGAGCATATCTTCTTAAGATACCTTAAGAAAATTATATATATAATTAGTTTTTAGATTATTATTTTATATATATATATATATATATAATCGGTTATCCGGTTAATAACTGGTTTTTCAAAGTTAATAACTGCAACCGCAACCGGCCTAACTGGTTATCCGGTTGCGGTTATTTCTAATTTTTCGATTTTTCGATTATTTAGTTATCTAGTTATTTTCAGTTAATAATTGTCCTGCTTGTACACTCTTAACCATAGGGGTGGATGTTAGGGTGGCTGAACCACTCCTTGGTCATAGGAGTGGTTCAGCCCCTTCCCCCTAAACCGAAAATTAGAGATGATTAAACCACTTTTTTGGTGAAATGGTGGTCCGACCACCCCAAACTAACCATTGGGATGACCGAACCATTTTCTTTAGCCACTCAATGGCTAATTAGGGGATTGTTGAACTGTCCCTTTGGCATAGAGATAATTTGACCGAAAAATACTATTCTTCCAACTTTTCTATCAAACTTCATCCAATTTTGTATAGATGGCTTTTTTTTTTTTTTAAAGAGTTTGTTTTTGTATTTGTGAGGTCAATCTTTGTCCACATATGCAAAATTGGATAAAAAAGTTGGACATATAGCATTCTTCAATTTGACCACCCTAATGACTTACACGTCACCTATAGTTGGCATGCAATACAAGCTTAGCCTACAAACCACTCTTTTTTATGATGTAGGACAAAATTTACTTATATTTTTGGTAAATTACAAAAAAAAAAAAAAAAAAAATAACAAATGACATATTGAGAAAGTGTTGTTCAAGAAAATTTTTGTTCATATTCAAACAGTAAAAATATATAAGGAAAAATTTTGTTACGATCACTATTGATTGTCAGACTCAAAAATCAATTTATTGATTTTCTATTTTTAAGTTAAGATTTTACCGTTTATTTTATTTTTCAATCTTTAGTTTATTTTTATTTCTTTTAAAATTTAAGATTTTGTAATATTTTCCTTTTTAGTGGATTTAGTTATTAGGTTTTGGTATTCGCCGTTAGAATATTATTGATTAGCAGTAATTGAGAAATTATCTTTATTTATATTATTTTTTGAAAACTTTTTCATTTTCTATTTAAAGAGAGCTCATTGTATGATGAAATAAGTTTACAACTCTGATAATGAATATTTAAAAAAATATAAAAAAATTTGTGTGTTTTTATCATTTAAGCTATGCGTAGTCTTCTTTACAGAATTGAAGTCACAGCACTTATTTTCTTTTATCCATACTTTCCGTGTTGCGCCATTTTCATTATCCTCTATGTTGTCGAGACGAGATAAGAACTATTGTGCACTGTGTAATTATGCACCGAATTTCAATCCCATGCAAAGGATGATTGGATTCCTATGTGAGCCTTGTTTTCATATGTAAAAAGAGAAATGTTACACGTACTTTCACTTTGACTCATTATCATACTCTTTTAACATGATTCAATGATAATTTTAAAAGTTATATTAAAAAGTGCGAGAATGGAAATGTGTAGTAAACTCTTTCCCAAAAAAAAAAAAAAAAAAAAAAACCTATAAAAAAAATCGTAATTTGAACAACATCCAGGGGCAATTAGTTAGTTGGTGGACCCTATCAACACAACAGGCCGCGCGCTTCACGCGAAAATTTTGAATTCGGACGGAGCGCCATAAGACACAAACCCAGAGACGGCCACGTGTCCTCAAACATTTCAAAACTTGTATATCTTCCGCAGATAACCCTGAAAACCACACCACGCTCTCAGCTCTCTGTTTCTCTCGCCGAAGCCTGAGCTCTACAACGTATAGGTGTCTCTCGGGCTCCCCCAAAAATGGCTTCCCTCAGGACCCACTCGCGCTACAGCGCGTACGACGCACGCTCCTCAGCCTCCTCCTCACACTTTTCCGACCCGTCCTCGTCCGCAGAGTTCAAATCCCCTGCGCCGGCGTACACCTCGTCCTCCCGTGCGCTCGTCAAGTCCAAACCGTCCGATCTCGCCCGGACCAAATCCAAACCGTCGAATAACCCGGGCTTATCCACAATGGTGAAGAAGTTCATGGAAAAGAGGTCATCGGAGAAGCCGAAGGTGGTGAATCGGACGGCGCTGGTGATTCCGTCGGACACGCTCGCCGAGGACCTGAAAAAGACGGCGAGGAAGGGGACGAGCTTCAGTGGGCTGCAGAAGAAGCTGTTTGGGAAGGGAACGACGGCGTTTGAGGAGGATAAGAAGAAGAAGGAGGTAAAGGCGTTGACGGAGGTGAAGGGGAACGCAAGGACGTTGGCGATGGTGCTGAGGAGCGAGAGGGAGCTTCTGGGTCTTAACAAGGAGCAGGAGATAGAGATCGCTGAGCTTAAGCGCTTGCTTGAGGAGAAGAACACTGAGGTCAGTCTAGTGGGTCTTTCTTTTCTTTTTTTTCATTGCTGTTCTTTGGGGATAGAAAAGAAAGGAAAATTGGCAACTTGGGTTTTGAAGTTTTTGTTTGATTATGATTTTGGGTATTGATGGCTGGTCTAATTCCGTTTTGTTACTTCTTAAATAAGAAAAAGAAGGCTAAAGTGTGTTTTTTGCTAACTGAGAGAGAGAGAGAGAGTACAGAAGTATCAAAGATTTAGAATTTTATATCCGTTGCTCTGTTTGGATTGGGAGAATGGGATGGAAAAAAAGGGAAAATTGGCAAGTTGGTTTTGAAGTTTTTGGCTAATTGTGATGTTGAATACTGATGTTTGGTCTTATTCTGTTTTGTTATTCCTTAAATGAGAAAAAGATGGCTAAAATGTGTTTTTTTGCTAACTAAGAGAGTATATCCGTTGCTTTTATAATTGAATTTTGGGTTTTGTTTCAAGTGTTACGGTTTGAGATTGGAACGAGTTATACATTTGTTATTTCACTAAATTAACAGCACTAGTTCTGAAAAGCCATTTTTTTAATGGGGTGAGTGTTGATTTTAAATGCCATCATTTCCGGATTCATCAAACAGTTTCTTATTCAATGGACGATCTTTACATTTCATTATTAGAATACCATATAAAATAAAATTCGGTTGCAATCAAAACTTTCCTTGGCTTTTATAATAGTCCACAATGTGTTGAAGCAATAGTCAAGTAAGATGTTTGGACGTGGTTGATGTTTGTATTGAAGCATTCTCCTCTACCTAATAAGCTGATTAAACCACAATATTCTATGCGATTTGCAGGCTGAGAAGTTGAAGGATTTATGCTTGAAGCAAAGGGAAGAAATCAAGGCATTGAAGAGTGCGATACTATTCCCTGATGTTATGAATTCTCAGCTTCAAGAGCTTTTGAACAAGCAAGGGTCGGAGTTGAAGCAAGCGAAACAACTCATCCCTACTCTCCAAAGGCAGGTCACTTCTCTCACGGGCCAGCTACAATGCCTTGCAGAGGATCTTGCTGAGGTATGACAATCGCATCCTTATTCACAGAGTTGTCCAATAGCAAGTGCTGCTTAGGAAATTCCCCTCTTAACATGTTGGGCTAAGCTTATCTGTTGGGTCTAATAGGAGTATGGAATCATGTTATGAGAAATTAGCTTACTTGAGTTAAAGGGAAGGAAATGCTAGTGTTTAGGGGTGGGTGGCAATTTGTGTTTCGGGTGGTGTCAAGAAATGTGTATAAGAGTCTAAGACTATATGGTAAATTTTAATCCGCTAATTTTGTGAGTTGTGTAAAAAATTGTCAGCTTTAAAAGTCATGTGTTGGGTTTAGGTTGAGTCGAGGCATGAGTATAAAACTATATAAGTTAACTTTAATTCAACTCAATTAATTAAACGGGTAAGATCTATCAACTTTAACTTGTTAATTTCATGTTGGGTTCTTATTCAATTCGTGAGTTGTATAAAAAATTGCTAGTCCTATTAGTGTTGCTCTCAATATTTGCTTTATTTAAAGGTTCAGGAAATTTTCATTATTTATAGAGGTCAATTACAATTCTTGAGCAGGTGAAGGCAGATAAACATTCAGCGAGAGGGCGTTTCCAATGGAATGGCAGTTCTCCAACGACACCAACATATGATCATGAACAGGCTTCTAATTCTTTGGTATGCATGCTGTAATAGAATGTAGATTTCGAACTATAACCAATACCTCCGGTTGATATAAATGTTGCTAAAATCACCGTAGGCCTACTTGTAGCAAGGAGAAACTATCTTCTTCGGTCCTTGTCCTTAGCATTTAGACCCTGGAATAACAATCTGATCAAAAAATTACTCAGGAATTCAGCTCTGGTGATCCAACAACCCCTGGTAGTCCAGATGACATGTTCCTCAAGGATTTAAACCCATGCTTAACGCCATGTTGTGCCAAGACAAGGTCCAAGGTAAGCGGGCAATCCTGTATTCAATTCCTTTATACTGTCATTGTGCTCTAGCAGCCTTGAGCGATTGCAAAACATAGTTAAATTGAAGAGTTGATACTCAAACAGGAATTTAAGGCAATGGGGTACGATTCTCCAGAAGATGAAATCACATTCGAAAACAATATGGAGATTGGCTTCGACTCTCGTATAAGGAAGATGTCCAGAAGTTCTGATTGTTTCCAGAATGCCAACACAGGGAGCACAATGGCCCGAGCAGCTCGTAGATCAGATGAAAGCAAATGCACATATGGAAAGCAAATGCACCACAAATTTTTCTAGATAATGCCAATCTTTCACTTTCTGTCAAGCATTGAACTTATCTCCAGTTCTTTGCTCACCTGTATCAGTGTATGGATCATATGTTTAAAGGAAGCACATCAATATAAGATAAAAATTGGCATATTTCTTATTTTGTGAGGGATTGTGGCTAGGAAGTACGAACCATGTTTTTTTAATGTTTAAATTCTGAAACATAAGCAAATCACTCATTTGGAACTGTCTTTAATTTCAGATCACTTTTCTTCCTCAGCAGCCTCTGTTCCCTCATCACTTTCAATTTTTCAAACAAACCCTCTTTCTCCTCTCCATCCACAGGTAATGGAGCAATCTTCTATGAGTAATATTTTGGAAGTCAATGCCACAAACTGAACAAATAAGCATCAAGTTGAACAAGCTTTTGAAAAAACAGAAATGGGAACTGTATAAAATGAAATGGAGAGACTGCTATTGATTTATTGTTAAAGAAGGAAGCAAAGATGTTCTAACTTCACTAGTTATCATAGTAATGTGCAAAGAACACCCATGAAGTCCATCCCAAGACGTCCATGTTACATAAAACTTCCCTATGGCAATTCCTCAGGCCATCCCACCACTTGTAGCTGCCCTAATTATCTGACAGAGGACTACCAACAGAACCATGGGAGGAAAATCAAGTAATCAACTGTGTTTGAAAATTAAAAAAAGAAAAAAAAGTTGCAATTTAATAACCTCTTCTAAAAAATACTGCCATCTATGTATGTCAAATATTGATACTATCAATCAGATTCAGTTAATGTTTTTGTTAATGTCATGGTTGTTAGTGTTTTTGTTTTCTGTCTTTTAATATATTAAAAAACAATTTAAAACACAAGACACTTTTAAAAACATTGGGAAACTTTTTGCCAGAATTGATCCTTGGCTCTCGAAGTATTTGTCATTTGTAGGCGCAAAATCTTGAAGCTTTGAAGCTTAGCCAGGAAGTTTATCCAATTTAAAGTTGGAGATGGAAAGGACATTTACTTCTGGTTTTGAAGTTGTAATCTTGCTGCTATGGTTTGTTGGTTGTGTACATCGAGTCAGGAAGTCTGGTTGGTGTATTTCTAGTGCTGCACGGGTTGTTGCAGTAGTTGGAATTTTATGCAGATAATGGAGTTACTAAAGGCTACTGCTGATGCAGTAGTTGGTATTTCTGCAGGAGAGTGGAGAAGGATCTGAGTAGTCGGGTTTGTAATTGTTTGTTCAGTAAGAAATCGTAGAGTTCTTAATAGAGCTGTTTATAGTTTGTAATTGCTAGTGTTTTGTTGAGTTGGGAGTTGTAAAGGTTTGTCGCTGTTGCAACCTTTGGTCCAGCAAATTTGCCGGAGTGTTTTGTACGAGTTTTGTTTTATAGAAATTCTTATTCATCCTAAAGAAAATAAAAATAAGTAAGACTGCGGGGGTCTTCTCATTCGGGTCCATCACCATCACTTAGTTGTGATTTAGATAATCCACTAACTCGAACAAAATTTTTGGAGAGTATATTAAGGAACGATAATTGAAAATTTTCTTATATGTTAACAACAGACAAAAGCAAATGCCAACCATCACATAGCAAAGTCATGCATGCTCTCATCTTAATTGCAACCAATTAACTTTTTTTTGTTAAAAACGATATATACGAGGACAACTATTTGTTTCAGAAGCAGGTCACCGTCATTCCCCTGCCTGTTCAATAATCTTATTCAGATATAAGAGTGTAAATGGACAAAGAACATCAAGAACATACATGAATGAAGGCAATTTTATACGGACCTCTTAACCTAAGAAAGAAAAGGAAAAAAAAGAAGGAAAATACAGCAAGAGAATGTAAAAGATGGTGTATTACATAAGCACATAATAATCTTTCTCTAGCTAACAACATCCAAAATACAAAGTATATACATGAGTAAAAAATTTAAAAAGAAAATGTGTTCACTCTATCAAAACTGTAGTCCTCCACGGATGCAATTCCCAAAAGTGACGGGCACACAATCCGGAGATATTTGGGAAGTTTCAGTGGTTTTTCAGGAATCAGAAGTCAGGAGAGCAGAACTTTTTACCAATTGTGCAACTGAGAAGTAATGCTTTTTACCACGGGGTGGTATTCTGTGTGCATGAGTCTCTTAGCTTTCTCCGACCCAGGTTGCTCAAGCCAGTCATCATATAAGCTTCTTACGACGGGGTTCTTGAAAGGATCAGCTACCATAACCTGGAGTGTTAAAGCATTAACAGCTAAAACCATATAGAAGCATAGCCATGCTCAAGCAAATGAAAGTTTGTGGTGAAAATAAAAAACAAATATTTTAGAAAAATTAAGAGGATAACACATGCTAGTCAGATGAAATCATCCTATAAAAACTCTTGAGTGGGATTTTTTATAAGTTCACTTTAATCACCATGGCATCTGAGGCATCACTGCTCAAATGACTAAGCACTCGAAATAGATTTAAGTTAGAGCTTTTTGAGGGGCAGTGATTCCATTATGGAGGATATCTACTCAATAAGATATCTCCCTTGCTTAGAGATCTTTTAAGTTGCAAATGGAAAGAACAAGCATCACTAACGTTCGTTCAGGGGTGAAAATAACATAAAATTGGCACCTGAGCTATCATGGGTAAGCAAAGTTAATTACTCAATAATGCTCGAATACAAATTCTGGATTAGTTAATGATTCAACAGTAGAGTCTAACAGCACCACAAAATTATCTGAAATCGCTTCAAGAACTCCAAATAAACACTCACATTTTCCATATAGACAGCTTCTAATAATTGAAGCAACTCCTTTGAAGATTGTCCAGGCTTTGGCTTGATTTGACCTCCACCATTCAAGCAACCTATTCGATCAAATCCAAATTACAAAATTTACAAAAAAAAAAAAAAAAAATCAAGTAGATTTCACATAATCAAATTCAAATTCCAAATTTGTGATTAAAATCAGACAAAAAGTATTAAGCGGAATTTAGCACACTACATGTTCACAAGTAAGACACTGTTGAGTACATAAAATAAGGAAAAAACCTGCGGGGCATGCCATGATCTCCAGGAAATGGTAATCACATTTTCCACTTTTAATTCTCCTGACAACATTTTGCAGATTCCGGAAGCCATAACACAATGAAAATTTCAAAACAGTTTTCCCCTCGACCTACATTAAAAGATGGTGTGATATCTTATTATATTACAACGAACAGAGCAATACATATACATAACATGCTCCTTTAAAGAATGAATCCATGCAGTAGAGGAAGTGCAAAAGGGCACATAAAGATGCACAAGTAGAAAGGGCTAATCACAATATATAGTCTTAAACATTTGGAGCTATTTACAAGATTGAACACTGAAAAAATATATATGATTCTGAGTAAGAGCATGAGGAACTGTGAAGAATTCAAAGTGCAATTAGGTTCATATCAGTGAAAAGCTCAAACCAGCGGGCTTTCCAAATTCTAAAGCCTATCTCCAGTTTAGAAAGGAACTTCAGTCTTATACAGTGGTTGACAAGCGTAGTTTCTAACAATAACCTCTCCATATGCCTACAAACTATATGAAGTGAATTATTAGATAGGACTGGACTTACTTCCAAAGTCACTTCTTGGAAATCTGAATTTCTAATAGTTCTGAACTCAAGAGGTCCTTCAATTTCTCTTCCAAAGAGTGTTTTAGCAGCATAACGAAAAATTGTTTCGGCATAACCTCCAGAGCTTCCACGGACCCCATAAAGATGCCCTTCTTCATTAACATTTGTCACCCTGCAGGAAGATCACAGAAACTATATGCAAAACGATTCTATGACAAAAAGGGAAACTTAGAGGGACACTGAATCTTACATTCTGTCTAGCGAGGACTCCTCTAAAGCTTTAAAATCTACTGATTTTAACTGCAAAAAATGACCGCCATACATTAATATATATGGGTAGCTGTTGTTTGGGAGAATACACTACAACAATGAAAGTCCAAAAAGAATCTCACCTGTATCAATTCTAAAACCTCCCCCGAGGTTAACACAGAGTCTACCTCTGCAATCGTAAGACCATTTTCATGAGTTTCACCTTGAGATTCCACTTGAAATACGAAGTCCTCCCTGGCAGCCTCAAGCTTTTTATCATAACAGGGCATTACAGTTACATGGTAAACCTCATCTGGCCTGACAAGTAAATAATAATCAATCAAATCTTAATCAATAACTGACTATCCAACACATCCAGTTTGAATCGAAAAATTTAGCACCATAACCAGAAGTTCTAATAGAATAAAAAGACATGGCAAATGACAGTAATTCTCTGCTTTATACTTCTAGGATTCAAATATAAATATAAAGGAGCAATGGGGATATGAAAATTATTTTGCAATTTTCTTTTGGTTGAGATGGGGAGGAAGAGGAGGAAGGGGTGCAGGAAGAGGAATAGATATTGTCTTTGCCGAAGGGGGTTGGCATCGTCTTTGTAGTTATTCAATCACGCTTGAAACAAGGCAAAGAACACATAACTGCTGATTTTGCAATTCCTAATTTAAATTCTAAAATTTCACCACCACTCTATATTATTCCTACTGATATGATAGCCTCAAAACAGTAAAAATTCGGCTTACACTGAAACATAGAAAAAAAATTATTCTTATAAACATAGAACTCCAAAAGAAGATATGCTTCAAATCACAATTATGATCAGAATATAGGAATCAGACTTATTGGACTGCATATATTACCTAACACCCAATTCTCGGCATACATGATGCTTAACAATAGATCCAATTGTCTGCTGGGGGCTCTTCACAGAAGAAATATAAGGCAGAATATAGGATCCAAGTTGTTTCTCAGCATAGCATATCCAACCTGCAATTACAGGAAGATAATGACGCCACATTACACATTATAACACATCTCTCGCGAATTGGAAACCCTTTGTCCTAGACTCCATCCATACTCAATCATCAATGCAACCACATATCTGTGTCTTGTCTGTGTTAGGTGAGTTCCTCTTTTTTGTTTTTTTTTTGGTGGGAAGGATTACTATCCCAACTAAACTGTCAATGCAATGACATATTCGTGTCTGTCTGGATGGGATGGGTTTCTTTTTTTTTTTGGGTGGGCGAGTGAGGGTGGACTATAATAGCATTTTGGAGCAATTATATATACCTGGACATGCTGAGGAGATCATGGGTAGAGACGATTCAAATCTTTCATTATCTGTCAATTGGCTTTGTCTGTACCTCATGATGAATTCATTACAAGATTCAATAAGAGTTAAGTCTCTACTGCAACTTGTATCAAAGACTGCCTTTACTCCCAAGGACTTAAAAAATGTTGTCAGTTTCTTGAAAACCTGAAAATTGGAACGCGAACTTTCACTGTTAGAAGTGATTGTCTGCACAGAGATCTATACAGCAAATGGAAATAAGTTTAATGAGTGGTTGGAGACTTTTCTTAACTGCTAGCCAATGCAAACTTAAGGCATAATAGATTGAATTTATGACTAAACTTAAATACAACAAAGAAAAAGGGCAATAACCCGCTTTGTAAATCAATTTTGTCCTCATCCATGGGTGAGTAACAGGAAAGTAGGAAAAGACCAAAAAAAAAAAAAATTTGCAATGTTTCAGTTTCACCTGTAGTGGAGAGATGCCAAAATGAACTGCAAGGGATGCTCTTGACTGGGGAGAAAGCGAAACAATGACAGCCTTCCCTTTATTAAGATTAGCAAGAAACTCATCCAAACTTTGCTTCTCCAGCATAACCGTCTCAGCTGATGTTACACACCCACTGCATGATCAAATGAAATCATTAACTTTTAGCTTTATGGCAGTATAATGAAGAGGACTTGTCAAAACAAAACAAATATACAGCCTTAGAGACAAAATGCTCGATTTGAAAGGTCACCACAGGCCATGTTGTGGCACATACAAGAACAAAATAGTCCCATCCAAAACATTTTATCCCAAATATCTAAGCAAAAGTCTTCACTCTAATAACAATTTGGCAATTGGCCCCCTTACAGTATGAAGAATTAATACTACGGAACATGCATATGATCATCAAGACCACAACACACACAATTATGTTGACAATTAAATTCAATAAAGAGGTTGTAAACCACACTTGCCTTCACTTACGGACTGCAGCGTTTAATTACAATATAAATTAATAACAAGTACACCTGCCAGGAAAAAGCAAGTTAAACCCACAAAACCACCCATGTGAAACAACAGCTGCAACAAGCCACTTGGGCGAGTCATAACTACAAAATGGTATAGGTAAATCCACGAAGAACACTTACTAAATGATACTTGAACTAATTGAATCGAAACATACAAACAACCCTATAAGCAACCAAATCATTGCAAGTCATCTGGGTAAGGCCTAAATAACATCAATTCACTCATTACAAGCTCCCAACTCCTTATTTGTTCCCAAATTCGCCTTTTCTTTATTAGTTTGTCCCATAAAACTAATTCAGAGCTACAACAAATGCTATAACAAAACCAAATGAGTACGAGAGAGAGAGAGAGAGAGAGAGAGAGTGAATTACCTGCATGCTAAGCAGTCCTTGAGTGAAATTTTAACTGGGTCTGTTTGCAATTGCTTGTTAGAAGTTGAAACCTTCACCAAAAATTGAAAATGCCTAATCAAACCCAATGAACAGAAACTTCACAAATCCCTTGGCTACTTTAGCAAAACCTTAACCACTAAATTTATGCTGCTCTAAACACTAATAGTTATTCAACCAAATCAAAACCCCAAAAAATGAAAAAGATACGGCATGAATTCTGGAATCAAATTAATTTTTTTTAAAAAAAAAAAAAAAGAAGCAAAATTTGAATAGACAACGAAAATTGATGAAATTGTGGCAAAATACCTCAGCTTTATCTGGTTTGGTTGGGTTGGCTTTGAGCCCCTTGAGAGACACTATGCACGCCTGCGACGGCGCTATGAAATCGCTCAGATCTCCGATCCGAAGCGCCGCCGAGAATTTCTCCGACATCTCCCTCTCTCTCTCTCTCTCTCTCTCTTTCTCTCTCTGTCTCTGTCTCTGTCTCTGTCTCTCTCTCTCTCTCTCTCTATATATATATATGTATCTCTGATCGCCAAAATCGCTTCTTCCCAAAGAATCCCTTGAAAATTATAACAGAAACCACAATCTATAACAGCGAGTTTAATCGAAAATCGAAGATTTTTAGTAGTCGATTCTGTTTAGGGTTTACTCTTTTTTCTTTTTTTTTTTGGAGTTACGAAGCTATAAAGGTTCGGTTCGGTCAGACTAGAGGCGGCGAATTTACCAGAAATGAGGGAGTGGGATGGGGGGGAGTATTCCTATGTAAACCAGACGTAAACTAAGTGTTCCTTATGGCCAATGAGATGCGAGTTTTGTTGAAAAGAAAATTCAAAAGGGAGTCATATTAGGCTGGTTGGTGGTCCGTCTTGTGTGTGATAGTACGTCGTTGCAATTTGTCAGCCCATAAGGCACGTGTCGACCACGGTCCACCAGTCACGCTTTACTTGATGTGAATGTGATCACGGATAAAATATCTTTTTTGTGAATATGATCGACACTAAACTACCAGTGCCGCTCATGTGGACTAGGGCTCGAGAAGTTGGATTGAGGGATGTAATATCTTTTTTGTGGGCTGCTCATTTAATCAAGATCGTGACATTAAAAATTTAAAATCAAAATATTAAAAAATGGTTATTGCCATGTTGGGATACTTTTTGGGTTGGTGTTTGACGGTCGAACCTTTGAATTGGGCGGTTCAGCTATTCTGAACCGTCAGTCTAAAGTAATTGAATCATTATCTTTAATTATTTAGTCATTTTCAAAATGGTGGTTCAGAGTGACCGAACCATCTCTTAACTAATGACCAATTAAGATTGGGTAATACTATGTACCACATTTTTATTTTATAATTATTTTATAATATTGGCTAACTAATCATTAAACAAGTTATTGTTAAAAATAAAAATAAAAAATCTAAAATTTGATAATATTATAAAATAATTATAAAATAAAAATGTAATATATAACATTACTTATTAAGATTAAATCTAGCTTTAGCGGGGATATAACCAGCACTCTAGGCAATGACAGTAAAATATATTGCACCATACAGAAGTTAAACCAAGAAGATAAAAGAGTGGTAAAATCATATTAGTTACCAAACATATTGTAGTGGCAAAAACCAATACATCCAACTGTAATCCCTATTTTGTATTTTCATTTTTAAAATTTTTAAAAACAAATTCTCAAAGACAAGAAAATGAAAACAGAGAAGACATTGCAAACAAGCCCAACTGATTGGTGAGGGTTAATTAAGGCAACTTCCAAACAAGTATAATAAAACTGTGTTCTTGCCACAATTTTAAGCATGTAATGCATAAAATTATATGGTCATGACTTGTATTAATTTTGGAAACGTTCAAAATTTTCTTCCTATAGCATTTCCTTTGTCTCTGTTTAATTTCGACAAAATAAGACTGGAATGTAGAACTTGAATAAAGAAAATTTTTGGAGATTATATATATGAGGAAGAAATTACTGGAAGATTTTTAGTACTGCTTTTTAGTTCATCAACTCAACATTGCTAGCTCTTCTGTGGAATGCGATGACTCTATTTATCTTATTATACATTCGTTTTTAATCATCATCGTCATACATACAGAGGACACCTACAAATTACAAAACCCATGTGCGCATGCAAGAGCCAAGAGCATGGAGACAATGTTACAACAGAGAGGCTTTCAAGGCCTGCTAGCTACCACCTTGCGCAGCTCTTGGCCTTGTTCCCACCATAGAGGCGGAAGAGACTGAAAGCAGAGATGCAAGACAGGAGCACCATGCTAAGGCTAACTAATACTGCACTCGCTATTCCCTCTCCAACTTGGTTGCAGAACTTCCCATACATATCGCATATCTTCATCCACTGCACTTCTGGCTGCCCCAACTTTGCAAACACTGCTGATTGTGCAGCAGCAGCCACTGCAGCCACCGTCACGTATGCCATTACCTGCCCAAACAAGTTAACATCAGATGAAATGCGATATTTAACAACACATTGTGCTTTCTCTGTCCAAATGAATTGAAAAAAATGCCTACTCCAATTTCAAATTAACACAAATCTACATAGTAAAATTGACAGTTCACGGGGCATTTATCACGGCACGCAGCTTATCTAGTGCTGGCCTAGAACATATATATATTATATACCCCGCTGGCAGGTCTTGCTGCAGTCATGGTTGCCAACCAAAGTACAGTACTCAAATGCATTTATGATATCACATTCTCTTATTTATGATGACAAGTTGTGAATTGGTTTTTTTTTTTTGCCTGCAAAGTAGACAGTAGAAGATATAGAAGGTCCACAGCTTCTTCTCGCCAAGTCAGGGATCTGTCAGAGGGAGTCAGTATTCCAAACTTGGAAGTTCATCAATTGAGTTCATAATTCATATTGCAAGGCTCCTTTTATTTTACATTTCCAATGTTTTACTGAAAGGGTCTGATCAGATATGTCCAGACGATCACATATGGCCTTATTGTGCTGATAATTAATGTATAGCCGGTTATGATAGTGACAAAAAGAGAAACATGCAGGCACATGGTCCAAGAGAGAAGGCAAACTGTGCTTAGACTATTTGCAAAATGGCACGCATGCAACTGGTATATATTGACAAGTGTTTCGATCTATTAATGATCTCGCAGTACCATAGTTGTAAAGAAACCCAATTGAGCCCTATATGCCTGGTATACAATCAATTTTATTTCGATATATTCATTTTTCAAATCACCCTAAAAAGATAATAATTACTTTTTGAGATATATAGTTAAATGTAACTTTGTTTAATTGAGATTCAACGTTTGTCACAGCTCCCACAATGATAAAAGCTAGCACAAATGCAGCATACAATTTTACATAAAGGTTCTCCTTTCACTCTCAATAGGGAAAGGACAAAGTTTTTCAGTTGTTTCCTCCAAGCTAGAATGGACTTTAAACTGACGATTTTTACAAAAATGCATGTCATTCTCATGCATGTGAGATCTGTTCTTACTCTGTATAAATGCATGCGTGCTTAGGGCCGGGGCAGATTTTTCCCGATATGTCAATTTAGTAGAGTTGAGCTAGAAAACTTTGTCCACCAGGGAAAAAGGAAAGAACTAATCTTATACCAATACGCTTTTTGTCAATATAGATCATGGGTGTACAGAAAACCAATTTATAATACGAATAAAATTGTGGGCGGTGGCCCTAGGCTTTTCAATGTTTTCATGCATGCCATGTGAAAAAAGAGAAGATATAAAGTGTACAATACTTTTGTTTTGATAAAATAAAAGGATCATTAAAAAAAAGAAGAAGAATGCAATGAACCTGATCACCAGAGAAGATGGCCCAGGCTAAGGGCTTGCTAAACAGAAAATTTCCTCTAACCATGCTCACAATACATCGCAGCACCTGCAGCAAAGAGTAGGCAGCAGCTATCCCATTGGCTATCACCAAAAACCTGCATATATAATTAATGAAAATTGGTCACAAAATTACCAAGGTGTAATTAAATTAACCCCAAATTAAGATCAGAGACACAGAGAGAGGCCAGGTTATCATGTATGAGATCTTACACAAGAGCTTTCATGTCTGTAAATCTAGCTTTCTTCTGAACTGTGAAGATCTGTTTGACCTGGGTATCAGTCCCCACAAGAACAGCTGCAAGAACTCCTAAAGCACAAATCAGACACCTCAAAACCAGTTCTGCCACCCGCACACTCCTATCCACTACCTTCACATTTGTGGCATGATACACAGGGACATTCCCGGGACTAACACCAACCCCCACATAACTCATGATCCTTCCCACCCAAGATCCACACTCAAAACAGATGAAGAAGAAGATAGTAGAGACTAGCTAGAGAGCAAGAGGCAAGGCAACTCTCTCACACACCCACTCAAATTAAGCCCCAACCACAAACTTCCCACTACTTAAATACACACACTGTCCACTGACACACTGAAACACAACTTTTTCCTGTTTCTCTTCTTTTTTAACTCCTTTGTATTAATTTGCTTTGCCTGCCAAGTGGTCAAAGCTCGAGGCTGTACAAATGCACGGCCTGCGTAGACAAAGGCCACCGCTTCCTATACATAAGTCGAGCATTGAATGGGGCTTAATTAAGGGATTTTTTTTTTGGGCTTTTGTAAATTTTAGGTCGAATTTAGGGTTTTTTTTTTTTTTTTGGAAGAGGCAACAGTTTCATGTCCCAAGAAAGAGTCAGATAAGGTGAGGAGGGCCTTAAATCCTCTCATCTCTCATTGAATGAAGGTCTGCTGGAATTTTATGATGGTCCATTTCTTTTGTGGATTAGAAAGTTATCCTGATTAAGTCTTACATATTTAATAACAATATATATGTTCTTATAATTATTTAAATTTTTTTAAATGACTTAGTACTACAACAAAATAAATTAAGACCCAAAATTTCATTCCAACATATTTTCTTCAAAATCTTTAAAACCAAGATAATGCTACTGTAATTCTTTATATTTAGATAAACATTGAAGCATTTTTTTTCCTTTTTTATTTATTTATTTAGAGAAATTGTTGAAGTATGTATTGAATAATTAAAATAGAGAATATTAATTTTTAGATAGTAGATAATGTTGTTGTTAGTGCGAACATATGTAATAAAATTTAGAAAAGTGAACGCATGAAAGCCAAAACAAAGGCAACGAGGGAAGAGGCCGATATAGGAATGATTAAAGTGGTTCATTTGGGTGTTGATTTGGGCATTGTGGTGGGCCATTTGGGTGGTAGGTTTATGTGTCCGTGTTCACACGTTGACATGATGAAGTTCCGACCATTAGACCGACCGTCTTTGCGATTCCTCCGCAAGCCACGCGCTTTCTTAAACAGTGATAATGAAGCATAACTGAGCACACCTAACACCCGGGATAGATTCGGATTGCTGCCACGGATGAGCTCTATGAAAACGTCTTTCATATTTGGTATTCGAATTGATAATAATTTAAATTACAAAATTGAGAATTTATATCCTTTCAATTGGAATTTCCTGCAATTAGGGGTGTTAGTTTGTACTCGCGTGTCGAGTTTGAATCCTATTGAGATATGAGTATAAGATTATAAAGATTAATTATCATTTGATTTATTTAATTAAATGGGTCAAACTCATTAACCTGTTAATTTTGTGTTTAGTTTTTGTCAGTTTTGTAAGGCATGTTAAAAATTGTCGGACATAAATGTTGCGTGTTAGATTCAGGTCAAACCATGAATATAAAACTATAAGTCACACTGTTTAACCATAACCTACTAATTTTATGTTTGATTTGTATTAAGGTTGCAGGCTTTACCTACAATTCACTTATTCAAATTGCAGAGAATTCTCTACTATTAAAAAAATAAATAAGCCTTATTGAGAGTCTCTCACAATTGCCTGCTGAATGACAGGACATCAGACAACAGTATTAGATCTTTAATTGCCGGGATCCATATCCATCCTATGGTAATCTTTCTAACTGGCAAAGACGCTCTAGTAGCCTTCTAATATAACCTTTAGATTGTCCATAGCTTAGCTTACCCGTGTAAAGTAAACATTTACTTGAACCCATTAGCAGTCGGCAAATGTTCTACAAAGCATTTGAGTAAGCTTTGCTTAAAACAAAAGGCAACCAAATTATCCCAACTCCTTTTGAACATTATCCATTTACGTTGTGAGTGGAAGTTGCACCTGCATGACTGCTATTGGTAATGAGGCCATACTAGCGTTTTTTCTACTTTTTTTTTGTTGGTTTGTTTTGTCCTTTGAATTCAACAAGAGGGGTCTTGGGACGTGTGGTTGGTTGATAGAGATAGCAAAGGAGATTGATAGCCATAAATTAATTAATGGAAAATTTATTGAATTTCGGGGGTTTGAGTAGTCACTGTCACTCCTGCCCTTGTTTCGGGCGAATCTCTGTATGTGAGCAATACGATAGCATTGCGTCTCTCATCCATGGCTATCTCTGAATGTGAAAGTGATGATACTTCCCTTCTTTTATTGCGTATGATATGGACCAACACACTTAAACTTTTGAGAAGCCTATTTGTTTCTTTCTCCTTTTTCTTTTTCTCTTTTCTTTTATCCCTTAAATAAAGTTTTCATCGCAATAAAGAATTCTTTCAACTTAATCTATTAAAATGATATTTGCCTTTAAAACGCACGTGAGAATTACATAATTTAAAAATAGGTATCAGTTTAATACATTGTATTGAATAAATTTCTTCCAACTTAGCTTAAAAGAAAACTTTATTCTTATCTTCTCCCTCATTAGTGTGTCACTTTAATTTGATCAACTTGTCTAGGTGACTACGTTTGTTTTAAGATGTTTTTAGTTTGAAAAATATTATTTAGTACACTGCTGAAATAATGTAACAGTAAAAATTAGTCATTAATTTTTTATTTTGCATTGATCAATCATCATTCCAGTTGTATGACAGTGGTATAGCAATATGCTATTTTACTCTTTTAGTTTTTTTGAATTATTAAGTGAAATGTATGACTTTAAGCTATATATATTTCCAGAACTCTCCCTGCAGGCAGGCCTTTCACCCCTATACGATAATATTGAGATTGCCCGTAGAACAAGGCAGCCATCGTAAAAGAGGACCACGAGCATCAAGTGGCTTAACTTCTGTGGCCACCAAGCAATGAAAAAAGAGGGAACTCTTCAATTAACTTGGAAAAAAAAAATTATGAAAGTTGTTCAATTTGTTACCAAAGAAGAGAGAGAGAGAGGAATGTAAATACTTCAGGAAACAAAAGTTACAGGCAACAAAAGCATTCCCTCCAAAGATTCTATGAGAAAGAGAGAGAATTTTACAGCAATTACTAGATGAATTCGTTCAAGGAAGACACCCAAACTTGCGTGTATTATGGCACGTCAACAAAGATAATGGCATTTGCCATTACTCTGTATACAATAACATTACTGCAAGTATTCGATGCTTTCATTCAAGGAAGATGCTCAAACTTGCATGAATTATGACCTGCCACCAAAGATAAAGGAGATAAAATCATGACTTTTTCCATTACATATGCTATCAAAACCAAGATATATTCTATTACATCGCCATCATTATTGGGAAGACAACCAATTTGACTAAAATAAGGATTACATTGTGGGGTTAAGGTTAGATCTTACAATTTATTTTTTTGATACCATCTTAAATCATCAGTTATCTAAAAAAATTAAGCTATTAAGAAACGATAAATTTAATCATTTAATTAATATTCTCATACTATGAAAGCATACGAAGAAGGCACTTAGTAAGAATATACCTCTTTCTTACTCAAAACCCCTTCTAAAATAGATGACAGACCATTCAAAAGCAAGTTATTTCCACATGGTCTCTCCTCTGTATATATTCTCAACTTCTGTTAAAGAACATGAAGAGGGTATATTTCTTTTTCTATCCACTTTTAGCGAAGTAGGTCCAATTAAGAAGTTGATTAAACAGCAACAAAAGAGAAATCCAATTAATAATCTAAGTTGAAATGATTTATGCAGGATTTTTTTAGGCATCTTACTTGGGTCAAGATCAGTGATCATTGCAGCGGAGTTGAAATAGCAAGTAGCTCCTTTGTTCTTGAATTTCTGATAATAGTTGTTGAAGGCATAAGAGGCATGGTCCCTTATTGTATTTGGTAAGTAGCAAGGCTTGTTTACTTGTATATTGCTGCAATCTGCACCTCCTTTTCCACAAGCCCAGTCGAGCGCTTTCAGCAGTTCATCATCTGGGGTCTGCTCATCAGCTATGCACCATCCCTCAAATTGTGCATCTACCATTACCAAACAAGTTAGAATTAAATTGTTTAACCTGAAATCAGAGCCGAGGTTTTGAGTTTCAATATTGTTGTTCGTGATATGGATTAGAGGGGTATATAAGTTTTCTTAACATAGAGAGATATATTAACAGGACTCCAACAAGCAACACAAAAACATGAATCATTTGCTTCTTAATTAACAAAAATCAAAAGGCATACATATCATGAGGCAGAAAATGGAGTGCTTTAAAATAAAAACAGAACCATATGTTTTCATTTTTCTTCATATCCATGTGCATGCATTGGTATCCTTATAAGATTTGTTTCCCAAATGATCAAACAGGGTAATGATGATTCTACCAGATGTTTGCAGAGCAAGTGTCAAAAGGAGCAGAGCTAGAAGATTTCTGGACAACGCAGATGACATTGTTCCCCGGAAGCTGCTGCAGCCTGCAGGTGGTTCATTCACATCACATCCAATAGTTAGTCCTATATATGAAGCAACTTTAAGATTATCAAAGAAATTCTCAGCTTTCAAGAAAGTTGAGATTCCATTCTTTATGCATTCCTTCAATGTCACGTAAAATTTTTTTGACTAGCTTTCTTTAGAATGCCAACTTACCCTATTTAATTCAGTGTTTAAAAGAAAAAAGGACCAAATGGTTCGCCATCGAATGATCATATAATCTATTTAGCTTGTTCTAATCTCACAATGTAACTTGGGCTGAATTATATGTAATGTTGTACCAAATCTTTATTCGACCAGGCCTAAATAGAGAATGAGGATCCAACCCTAGAAATTTGACCCCAAGCTAATACACTCGATTAAGAGACAATTGGGGCATAAACCACAAGTCCCGTAAGCTAGATGGATCGGTCCATTAGTCATGTAATTAATATTTTCCTATGGAATTTTATTACAGTTAATTGGTATTCGTACGAAAGGTCAAAAGATGTTATACAAATCTATGATCAGCATGAAAGCATCCAGATGACCTATTTGCCAAGGAAAAAAGCAAAGTGTTCACTTTAAAGTTCAACAAATCCTAATTGCTGTCTAACATTAGTGCATCTTGCTTTTGTTTTTTGTTTTTTTCTGTGGAGAAATAAATAAGTTTTTTTTTTTTTTTTTCTGTACAAATTAACAAGTCATATATTAATGTAGTAAAAATTTGATCAAACATGCCGTGTTTTGTAACGTGATTCATTAGTGTAGACATTATTCCTCATCCTTTTGCCACGTGATTTATGGTGACTTTTTATTTTATAAAATTTGTTGATTAATATGTTAAGATAATTTGTTTTAATTAAAATTCTTTTATTGAAAGTTTTTAGTAACTCAAGATATTATTTGAACGAAAACTCTATTATCAAAAATTCTGGGCAAACATCTAATTTTGAATTAATACTGCAATAACATTCATTTTCAAATCAACTGCCAATTAACCGGCATCGCATCGCATTCAATCTCACATACTGCTAATCATACATTTCTTGAACAAAGTTTTCTTTTTAACTATGTTGGAGAAATCTCCCTTCAACTCTATTTATTAATTTGACATTTATTTTTAGACCATTTTATATGAGAATGAATGCTCTATTATAAATATAAATCAGAATTAAATAATTTTTTTAAAAAAAATTATTTATTTAATAAATTGAATTGAAATATAATACCTGAGAAAACTTTGTCGGTATTTTTTTCCTTTTGCAATGAGACGTGATTTGCAAGTTTGTTGGCACCAGGGGCAGGGGCAGGGGCACTGAGGTGATTGCCAGGAGGCCCAAGATCAAATTGAGTTCAATGGAACGATCTTTACAATACCCAATTGACACAGAAATTAGAGATACTTTCTCACCTCAAGCAGCCATTTGTGATCCCAATTATAGTGAGGCCCTAACTCCTCTCCTAACAACGTCCTTAACAACAGGGACGAAATCAAAAATTTTCATCTGGAAAGCTTATGAATGAGTGGTCAATCCTATTTTGGTAAGAATCAAATTTAGTTTAAGCCTAAAAATACATAAATATTTAACTTAATAAAAAAAATTAAAAACCAAAAGGGGGCCATGGCCCCCCATGTCTACACATATGCCCATCCCTGCTTGATAGTCTCTTAATCTTAGTAATTTCACTTTGGAAGGAGACTTTCTAGTTGTCATCATGGCTTTACAGTATCATTTTATGTCTTAGATTAAAAGATTGCAGACTTGATTTCTGACACCATCTCCATGATCCCGGCCTTTTCCTCTTAAGAGGCTCGAAAGATTCATAGAAGTATCAATTTCTGTACCTACGATGTAACTTATTGGATCGTGACTAAAGTTCACTTAGACTGCAAACCGCATTCCCACCTATTTTTCTCCCCCTCCCCCCCAATTTGTAATGGCAAGGATCCACCTCCCCTATGTAATTGTTTTGCTGGTTGTTCTGTTTTCTTGCTTGTATTTGGGTTCGTTGTTGTACTTACCAAAAAAAATAAAACTTAAACAACCTACTATTGTCGTATTGACCGGAGACGACATAGAGTATTTTAACATGGTGTACTAGGTCCTAACTATATCGTTTAAGACTTCGATCAATTAATCTGTGGTCGTTTTGACCTGGGTTGTCCCTTTTAATCAAATACAAGCTGCTAATTAATCAGCAAACAAAAAATCAAATTGCCAAAGCAGTGGAAATATAACAATCTACTAAACAAAAGGGTTCCTTAAAATTTTAAGAGAAATGTTTGGTGTCTATCTTTGGTTTTTTTTTTCTTTATTTTTTGCAAAAATGATGGACCTCTTTTTGTAAAAAGTTATGGAGCTCTTTTTTTGATTTGCAAAAAATTGTAAAAAAAAAAAAAGAAGACCAAAGATAGACCAAAAAGATAGATATCAAGCATTTTTCAAATTTTTGGAGTATGTGTTAGGGACATATCAAAATCTTCTAGAAAGTTTTCAGGTTAAAACGAAAACTCTTAAGTCATAAGTTTAGATTCAACTATATTATATTAATGGTTCGTTTGAGTTTACGGTTTCAAAACGTGCAATTTTTAAAAATGTAGTTAAATATTTGATAAAAATCGTTATTTGATATTTAAAATCGTAATTTGTCATTTAAAATCATACGTTGTGTACTTTTAACCTTCGTGATCGTAAGGCCAAACGGATTCTAACCATTTGTTCTTGTTATTAATTGAACTAATTAATCAGTCACCGACTTTCACTTGTGAGAACAAATTCTCTCTCGATAACTAAATTGTATGACATATAAGTATATGAAATATTTAATTAAATTTAAAGATAAACGGTAAAGACATGATTTGAACTCAAAATCTTAATTAACTCCGATACCAAGTTAGATCTCCGTTTATCATAAAAATTTAATTAAATAAACAACAGATAGTTATTTTCATCATTTCATTAATATTTTAAAACACACACGTACATATGTACATAGACTTTCAGAAATATTATTCATCTATTTTACTCATGATCAGCACCACCAAAATATTTCAACAGAGCTACAATTTATGGCCGCTCGACGTACAATGAAACAAGAGCTACAGCAGACTGAAAACCTTGGACACCTTCATGAAAAAACACGTACGATTAAGGCAAGAACATGTCTTATATAGTACTAATAATATGGCAACTCATGATCATCCAATATTACAATATTACCGGAAGGTGCTAGTATATATGTGGTCGTTTACAGATGAAGAGAAGTATCAACTTTAGAGTAATCAGAATCAGAGTCGTTGGATTCATTCAACGAAGTGATCAGCACAGAAGATCTATGATCTGTGTGGCGCCACGAGTTCATGACGAGTGGCCGGGTCTCGCTGACAGAATAGCTCTGAGATGGAGGCGAAACAGAGAGGGAAACTTGTGGACATGACCTTGGTTTTGGTGGGATGATCAACTCAGAGTGGAAAAATAACCTCGATGGTGCCTCTTCATAAGGCATGGAGGGATAGAGATTGAGCTGTTTATAAGGTTCCGCGTGCATTTTCATGAGCTCTCTTTCCTCTCTCATTTCTTTCACTCTCTGCAGCTGTCTGAACCTCTCTTGCAACAGAGCAATGGAGGAGGAGGAATGAATGACAGTGGAATCCTGCTCTTCCCTACCCATTTGAGAAAGTATACCCAATTGCCCGTTTGAATAGCTTTACGCATATATATAGGCAATTGGGTATTGTAAAGATCGTTGCTTTGAATAAAGCGAGTGTAGTTGTTCGATAAATTTAAATTGATTTGGAAAAGGAATGAGAATCGGCAGCTAAGCTGCAAAGTCCAAAGAGAAGGGGTTGTGTGGCCAAATCTAAGGAGGTTGTTTGTAGTGTACGAGAGGGAGAGAAGCAAAAGAATTGCTAAAGAAGAAAAGGGTTTTGAGAAAAGTCCAAGAGAATGTTGAAACTAGCTCATGGAAGGGTGTGTTTGGAGGAATATTGAGTTGGATGATATCCACTGTCAGCTTGTCCCAAAAGAGGACTCTAAGTTAGCTTTGGAGGTGATGGAGCTAATAGCCTTTTTGGGTGGCCTTTAGGTGCATCATGGATATCAATTCCTAAAAGTAATATTTCTCTTTCAAATTCTGAAGTCTAATAAATTTAATTTTCTCTTTGTTAAAGCAGAATAGGTGGGGGTACTACTCCGAGAGGAAAAAGACAAGGGTAAGAAGAGGGAAATAATCTTGGGAAGTCATCATGCTTTGATTGAACAATAATGTATATGACAAAGACAAACATACCAACATTCTCTCTCTCTGTCTCTCTCAATATAGGTTTTGTCTTGGAGTCTTTGTCCGGGAATGGCATGCAGATATGAAAGCTGCAGATGCTACTGTAGCTGGGATTGGCTGCTTCTTTTGTGCAGCACAAGCGCTCCCCCCAACCCCCCCAAACTCTATTATTTTCTTCCAACTTCGATGTTTGAAAGACGGTTTGAGAAGACATTTTTACATTGATAGATAGAGAGAAGGCGTGCAATTAAAAATCTCCATTTTATCCATTTGCATTGGGTATAGAAATGCACAGCTTAAGGGAGTGCTATGGCCTATCCATATGTAAGCATAAGTGAAAAGTCACTCCAACTCGTGCCCTATTATAGTGTTAAAGTATATGATTACAATTACATCTTTCAATCAATTTAAACTTTTGAAAATTAATGGTGATTTAATATGGTATCAGAAATGAGGCAATGATGTAGATCAAGAAATGCCTTATATCTTCAAAACAAGATAGAAACATGAAGAGGTCCTCTTCAGGACCACTTTATGTGGTGCTTCAGTACCACTTGAAATTACTAAATTGCTCTAATATCATTTGTAATGAGAAAAGCACTATCAACATTAATGTGTTATTGAGGACCAAAGAAAGCATTAGTCATATTTGTATCATCACTCTAAAAGGACTAGTCAATTTCAAACTTTTCTAGAATCACTTATAAAGCCAAGACTCACTTAATAAGAAAGTAACGTGATACTTAACATCTATTAGTGTCTTTATAAATCATTCTTTCTAGTTATGTGAGCTATTCATCTTTCCAATGTGAGCCCGAGGTGGTACACATTATAAGCCCAGTAAAAAGTACAATAATTATGATTAAGACGCGATAAGTTAAAGAGTATGACTTGCATTCTGTGTTATGTGTGTACAGACAAGTTAAAAGTGTCACATTAATAATTAAGGATGTCTCCTGCTTCAAATTGTATTATTTGCGAACAAGCACATGACACAATTCACTTCGGAACAAAAATATTCAACTAGAGTGGCACAAAAATAAAAAAGTAATACAATAAGCTCAGTAAAATCAAATTGACTCTAGATTTTGTTACTGATATATATATGCGATATTTGCTAAGTTTAGTTCAAATTTTCTATATTCTAGAAGCCAACAACCAAATGAGGCTTGAGCGGCTATTTCATGAGATGCGATTGCCCATGTGGTTGCCTGCAAAATGATGATAGCTTGCGCCTTGTCTGCGCCTGGATGTATGGGTGCCTTTGGCGTCGGCAAGATGGTTCATGAGCATTATATATATTGAGCTTAAATAAAATAGTTAAAAGAAATTATTTTAGCTAGTATGATAAAAGAACTCACATTGAGCTCAATAAAGTAGCTAAAAAATTATTTTGTTGAACTCTATAGCAAAATTTTCTTAAAAAATTCTCACATCCGACTCAACAAAATACCTAATTTTTTGCTGAGCTGCTACAGTGTTCAAAATCTTTGTTGAGCACTGTAACTCACTGACCTATATTTTAATTAATAAAATAATAATCTCTCTCTCTCCTCTCTCATCTCTTCTTTCTTTTCTTTTTTATTTTTTTTTCCTGCGCCTTCTTCTTTTTTCCTTCTTTTTTTTTTTCTTGCGCCTGCTTACCTCTTTGGTATTTTTTTTTAAGTATTCCTTTTTTGGTATTGAATGCTTCATTTTTTTTTTAAAAAAAAAAAAAAAAAAAGAGACCATTAGAAAAAGATAAAATGTTTTTTTAAAAATGACCATTATGAAAAAAATAAATTTTTAAAAATATGATCAATAAAAAATGACAAATATAAAAAAAATATAATTGTTAGAAAATGATAAGGTTTCAAAAATATAATTTTTGGAGAAAGAATAAAGAAATAATAAAAAATGAATAGATAATGAATATTGAAATGAAATAGTGAACGTTGTTAGCTAAAATGCTGAAAAAAAAGGCTCGTCTCCAGTTAACTTATATATGTTTTTTCTTCCTCTTATTCTTGCATAGGTCATTATTTTCAATTTTTCTACATATAGATTTCAAAATTTATATGAAATTAAAAATAAAAGTTGACCCCGATCAATGTACATGATCACCGTTCAAAGTAAATATGGTAGAACCCACATGTTTTATGTCATTCACTTTTTTATTTTTTCGTGATGTGTTTATTTTTATTTTTTTTTACTCTTAAATCTTAAAAAATAAATTGATATAGTGTGACATAGTGAGAACTAAGAAGTAGTATCTACAAGCATAAAACTCATACTTCTTTTATGAATTTTAAAATCTAAAAATTACAAAAAAAAAAAGAGGGAAAAAAAAAATCTCCCTAAACTGCATCAGAAATTAAGAAAAGTATCTTTAAAGATAAATTAAGCGCAAAGTAATGGGTTTTCAAATATTCTAAACGTTATTAAGACGATANGAAGCATTTCCTAAAATGGGTTCTTACAAATTTCGTCTTTTGATCACTTTCATGTTTAGTTCTTTACTCTCTCTCTCTCTCTCTCTAAAGTTTTGTTTTGTAATTTTGGTTGAGTATTTGGTTCTGCATTTTCCATAGCATGCCATTCAAGTTGTGTGAAAATTGTGAAAGTTGATATTTAAGTCAATTGCTGTAGGTTTATGCTTTGTTTAGTTCAATGCTTTGTAATTGGCACAACTTTCGCACCACATTTTCCTCTTGCTCTGTCTTTCTGTATGATTTGCATTCTACCACTTTATCTGCACGCAAGTTGTTTGTTCAAATACCTTGACATAGAATTAATGTCGTGGAACTACAGGGTCCAGTGTGTCTCGCTGTTTGTTTGTAGTCATTTGCTAAAAGTTTTTATGGTGCTTAGCGGGGGAGTTAAATTATAAATTTGTGCACATTGTTCCTGGCCTGAGAATAGAGGGAAAAAAAAAAAAAAAAAACCCATATAGAAACTAGTACAAGTTGATGTTAAACACCAGAAAATAGAGCTAGAAAACTAAAAAATTATTAAAATGTAAAGAAAAAAAAAAGGGAAGAACCTAAGATGGGAGCTACATGTACCGAAATCAGTATAAACTAAGATGGGACTGGTGTGGAGTTTCCATTGATGAGTGGCAGCTCAAGATTAGAAATACATTCTGAGGGATCAGAGGGTGTCATACCAATGGTTCCCATATGTGAGCTAAATGGTTCAGCAAAGCAAGCCATGATGCAGCCTGATGTGTACTTTGTAGCCCAATCGATAGCCCATGAAACCATCCCAATAAGAAGACAGACGAACCACTGCACCCAATTCAATCTTGCATTGCCTACAAGGATATGTGCAATCTCAATAAAAGCCACCTGCAGCCCCACAATAACAACCACAGCCACCAAAAACCAAGGGCTACGATGAATGTTCCTAAACACGTTCTTCCTCTCCAGCTCTCTTGCATTGACCTGGTTGAATACTTGGCAGAGAACAAAAGTGTTGAAGATAATGGTTTTACTAACATCCTTGCTGATGCCCGAGATAGCTTGCCCTTTGAATTGGAAGGTCACTAAGATGGCAACCTGATATAGAGCTTGACTGACTAGGTTTCTCCACATAGCCTTGGTGATAAGTGGTTCACTTTGTCTCAGTGGCGGCTTGTCCATCAGTTGTTCTGTTAGTGGCTCAGTCAGTAATGCGAGGCCACCTAGAAGGGTCACGATGAAGTTAGCCCAAAGCAATTGGATTGCCGAAATTGGAGAATATCCAGAGGACATGGTTGTGATCGAGGTTATCAACAGCCCTGCAATATTCATGGTAAGCTCAAGTTGGATATACTTCAGAATGTTGTCATAAGTACATCTTCCGCACCCTATAATGGTGACCAAGAAACTGAAATTGCCGTCCCTGATGATGATGTCAGAACATTCTCTAGCCATTTCACTGCTATAACTCTCTATCACAATCCCCACATCAGCTTCTTTTAGGGCTGGAATGTCATAAATTTTGCCTCCAACAACTGCTACTTTGTGGCCTTTTTTCTTCAAACACTGCACTAGGAGGAGCCTGTCTGAAGGGGAGGAGCTTCCCATCACGGTGATTTTTTCTACTTCATTCATCCTCTCTTTGTTGCTGTCATTTTGGAAGTTTTCAACTTCAAGCGCCAATCTATTTGAGTTGGGAAGCAGTCCACACTCGAGAGCTATAGCTTCTGAAACAAGTATGACACTAACTCCAGCCTTTGTCCAAGCTTCTATTGCTTTTCTTGTCTCTGTCCAGCAAATGTCAGCAGCCAGCGGGTGAACACAAATAGTTGTGACTGAACTCATGGTGAGACAAGCCCAAGGTTCTTGAGCAAAGGCCTTGTCAGACAGCATCTTCCAATTCCAATACGTGATGGCGAGCGTAATTACCAAAGGTATTCCTTCCGTTACTCCAACCAGCAACATAGTAAGTGAAGTTGTTAAGGTACAGGACTTCCCATTTGGTTTGATGACAATTCTCTTGATTACATTCATTATCTCATGGCTTGCAGTTGGTTTTCCCTTGAGGTCTGGGTGGTTAGAGCCAACATCTTCCTTTCCAAGCTCAAAATGGAGGAACGACACTACAAGGATGAGGATAGAGATTGAGAGCCCAACAATTTGTGAGCCAGTGCTCACCCTGTCAAGTTTAGCTGGTAATAGGGCCTTGTCGAGGCCGGCTTGAGTAACCCGGTTCATCAACTGACCCCATGTGGTGTCCATGCCCACAGATGTAACTAGCATGCGACCAGTTCCACCAACCACCTTTGCACCATAGAACAGAAATGGGTTCTTGACATCGATGGTGGACTCTAGACCATCATAATTTAGTTTTAGAAGCTCACCAGATATGAACAAACCATCAGCAGGGATCTGAGTTTCCCCCTCCAGGCATACTATGTCACCCACCAAAACATCGCCGATGGATACTTTTTGTAGGCATCCCCCTCTGAAGACATCAACTAATTCCATTTGCCGCATTTCCAATGGTTTCTGCCTTGGTGATGACATCTTCTGTGAATGTTCGAGCCAGAAGTCACGTAGCGAAGGAGCAAGTACAAGTACAATGATGGCAACAATTATGACTACTCCTTCCTCCCAGCCAGTCCTCCGGCCTTCCTCCTTGATCCCAAAGCCAAGTGACAGCACTGCGGACACGGAGAGAAGGACAATAATGTAACTATTGCAAGATGTTACAAGATATTGAAAGAAGCCTTCCTTAGGAGCCTGTGTTGTGGCTGAGAGCGTGCTAGCTATGCGTCGAGAGAGTAGATCTTGCTCATCACCATGGATTCCGTTCTCTAAATCAGTATTCAGAGCCTTTGCAATTACTTGGATGCCTCCAAAATTCTGTAAGGAATCTAGGTCCTTCTCCTTCACCATTCTCGCTATGTTTTCTTGTTGGAGTTTTGCGTTACTTGTGCAATCGTCATTCTCCCCTTCCAAATTTACAGTTACTGAAACTTCATTTGATGCTGACGAGATTTCCTCACTTCCTTTGCTTTGTAGATCCTGCATTACAAAAAATGCCTAAACGTTATTAAGACGATATGTCTCGCCTTATAAATTCCAATTAGCCGTTTAGAACTTAGAAGTACATCTAGTAACCAACTTGGAAATGCATTATACGAAGACAATTTTTAAAGTCTACTTTTCTTTCATAGATTTGAAACGTATGAAATTGTTAAAAAAAAACAAAACAAAACAAAACAAAACAAAAACAAAATATTGTCTTCAAAGGGTATAGAGTTCATTGCTGATCAATGTGGTTTTTCTTTTTCTTTTTAATCTTAATTAATTTTGTCATTGTTTGGTGGGCGATGGGTCTTCATGTGATTTTCTTCATTTATGTTCATTTCTGAAATCATACATAGTCATACAGAACCATGTAAGGCCTAGCAAAGAAAACGTAGTGATAACGGCAAGATTAATCATCTTCGGTGGTCAGTAGGTTAGTCCATAAATTGCAGTACTACAAAGTGTCTTGGCTGCATCAATATTATTATTTTTCTTTAAGATTATATCAGTTTCTTTGTCGTGGCTTTGAGTGCTCAAGCAAGTATAACTGTATTAATTATATATAAGGCTAAGCCCCCAGACCATTAACCAAATTTGGAGACACCATAGAATCCAGGATACAAGACAAAAACTTACTCCTTCTCCTGTGCTATCGATGCTGATGAAACTGTAATAGAAGTAGATGATGAACTTGATCTGTCAAGAACAAGAGAAGCCTTCTCGGCCCCTATGCTCTCAAATTTACGATTTCGCTCCCGAAGATGGATAAATCCTGCTCCAACGGGTCCTTGGGGTGTTACTGGCTATTAGCAAAGCCGTTTGCTGAGACTCCAGATCTCCATCTTGGCTAGAGCGCTTGGTTGACATCTGGCTTGTGTGATTCCCAGGAAATTAGACAGGTTTCTGCACTTACTCCATATGCAGACACAACTAGCTGTATGTGACTAACAGAAATTTAGGAAATGAAGTGAATATGAAGGTTTTAGTGAGGATCAGAGAGTTTGCTTTGTGAATTCTAGTTGCCTGAAGGTCGAAGCAAGTAAGAGCATGCATGTTTTATAATGTAAGGGAATATATAAAGGGGCTAAAACGCGTGGAGGGAAATTACATTGAAAATTCGATATGCGGATATGCATGTTTTTTCTCTTTCAACTCCTCCTCCTCATTTTCTTATTTTTTTATTTTTTATTTGTTATAACTTCACTTAATCTTCATGAAGTTACATCACTTTTGTAATTACATTTAAAGTTCAAAAACTCTTAATTTAAAGTATCAAATTTTCACTTTTTTCAATCGTACCCTCACATTAGGGTTTGGAGTTATCAAACGGTCAAAGAATAAAATAATATTTATACCTTTGTAAAATTATAAAATTACAAAATTATCTTAATTATATAATAATAATTTTTTTTAAATATATATATATGGGAATTTTTAAGGCCTTTGTTCAAAATCCTAACAAATAGATAACATTACAAATTTTTTAAAGTTAATACATTAAATTGAGAGTTTTTAAACTTTATGGGATGATTGCAAAAACAGTGAGAGTTCAAGGAGTTAAGTGAATTTCCTTCTTTTTTTTTCCTTTTCTTTTTTCTTTTCCCTTCTGATTTCATTTTCAATTTTTGTTAACTAAGGCTCCGTTTGTCTAGATGTAAAATGTTCTTTGAAAAATATTTTTACTGTAATCATTTTCTAGGAAAATTATTCAATTAATAACATTTTTCAATATTTGGCTAGTAAATCAATGATGTCAATGACAACGACGGCAACTTCTAACGACTTTTGGCAAACTTAGGTGAAAGGTTCTAGCAACCCTTGACGACAATGAAGAATGAATTGCAAAAGAGATCGTAAAAAATAAAAACTTCAAACTCAAAAAATAGCTTACAGAAATAAAAATCAATCAACATGATTGACCAAAATTCTACTAATATATTTTTTGGGAAAAATCATATTTAATCCCTAAGTTTTCATCTGATTTGAATTTAGTCCTTAGGTTTTCAATTTTAAGAATAAGATCCTTAAGTTTTTACTCAAGTTTTGAAATTAGTCCCTCTATCACTTTACCCGTCAAAATTAACGATTTTCTTTTTGTCACGTGTGTCTCATTTGACATGCAAAGGTCTATATTAACGTCAAAGTTAAATTCTTCCTTTAATACTATAAATTTAGAAGATTAAGATGACAAAGAAGATCATTATTATTTTTGAAGTTGGTATTTTGTTTTTATTTTTTTTTTTTATTATAGATGAATGGCGCTTAATAGTATAACATTGCTATTAAGTGTTGATATGAACGCTAGCATGTGAATTGATACACAAATGATATATATGATAACATTTTTTTGATAGAAATTGATAGAGGGACCTATTAAAATCTGGGTAAAACTTAAGGACCATACTCTTGAAATTAGAAACCCAATGACTAATTCAAATCATATAAAAACCTAAGGACTAAATATTTTTTCCCTAATTTTTTGGACATTTTTAAATTTTACCGCTCCCTACCGCGTTCTATGGACGGTCCCACACTGACTCCCACCTTTCCGGGACGTTTCCTCGAAGCTTCAAAGTTACGTATGAGTTTTCTATTTGTTTGGTCAAAGTTATCGTAGGAGTTGTACGTGGCAAATACGTGCCTTGAAGCAGATTCGGATTCCTGCACACAAAAGACAAAACTAATTACGGTGTAATTATGTGAATGCTAACCAAATTGATGCTCATTGGATTTCCTTTTTTTATTATTATTATTTGTTTTTTCTCTGCTGAACGAAGTTTTTTTTTTTTTGGGGGTTTCTCGAAACTATGCAGTACAACTCATGGATAAAGTTCTTTTAGGAGTTTTTTTCTTTCCTCTTCTTTTGGTCAAAGTTCTTGCAGCAGTTTTCGGGCTGATTCTCTTAGGCGACTTAAGATGCCCCAAGTGGAATAAGCCCCAAAATAATTGTATTATTGATAATATTGATAAAAGAAAATAAGACAGGTTGCAAAAAAAAAAAAAAATGAATAAGGCCCAATTATAGTACAAATTATTTTGCCAAAAAAAAGTGCATTCTCTCTCCTTTAAGAGACTCTAGAACTCCACACAAAAATCAAAGAGGCCTTGACACAAATCTATTTAACCAAAAAGAAAAACCACAGCCTTATAATTCTTTGAACAATCTCTCTCTCTCCCAACAAATTCTCCTGAAATCTGTCACAATTTCCTCCAGCAATCAAGAGGTAGGAGCTTAGGACTGCCACTACAGGCTCGTCTGCTTGATCACCGACTAACTCTCGCCTCCGACCTTCTACCTCTCAGCCTCTCCTTTTTGGCCAATATCTCTCACACCAATTGAATAAAGTAACGACACACTATATCAGTGAGTCATTGACACCGTGACAGGGTGACCAACTCAGTTAGCTTCTTTTTAGCTTGTATACCATGTAATATATATCTTGCTCTAAAAGGCTTTTATCATTTCTTTTTCTTTTATTATTTTTATTTTTCTATTAATATACTATGACTCTTGTAGTGGTTAGTCTTCTTTATGGTTCATTGTTTCAAACAAGTAAACGTCTTGTGCTGTCAAACCAAAACGTGGAAGGCAGCAAGAGATTAAGACGAAACGCGACAGTTAGAACACAAAAAAGATAGCCTAGGCGCATGTCAGTGTGGCTATGGAACAACCATACTTTTTCTTTGGTTTTCTTTTTTCTTTTTCCTTTTTCCAGAAGAATATAATAAAATTATCACCAAAAAAAAAAAAACTCGTATTATGTTTTTTGTCAACAAAAAATTAAATTAATACTAGGACATGAAAGGATGCTAATCAATAATTCCATTGTATAATTAGTCACTGATTACTAATTTTTAAAGGAAATTTGTCTTTTGCAGGATGCTAGCTCTAGAGTTAGATTATCTTATTATAAAATGAAGGTAAAATAGTGTCTCATAAATCAGGTTATGTGGTTCTTAATTGTATTATAATTTTGGTTAAATACTTTTCACTTGAGTTTTAATGACTTTTTTTTTTTTTATTCAGTTTCATTTGTATCATATATGGCACTTAGTTTATAGGAAAGACTAAGACAGTATCTCCGTTTATGTTCTGCCAAAACCCC